>OX376369.1:10600000-10822241 GCA_947369235.1 Udea olivalis
TTCGTACAACAAACATAAAATACACAGCACCTAAAACCAATAATACATAGTCACTTACTTCACTAGTGAGATAAATAGGGAAGGTATTCTTTTTTAGTGGAATGTGAATTTAAGTACTTACAATAAAATGTTATTACAATATTTCCAATCGAAAACAAAAACGCTTCATTCATTTATACATTTATAAATACTTAAAATATATCAATGATTTTAATAGTTTACCATAATGTTGGAAGATAAAAGTAAAATGATTCACAAGAGTTCTAGGGTGAATTTTCTGAAAATACCCTAGTTTAATAAAAATAGTCCACATGGACGTATTCGCCGGCATGAGCATGACATTTAATATGGAAATAAGAAATTTTAATCAACTTCTGTTTTTAGATTTTCTTAGAAAAAATTCAAATATCAGTCTGATATTTTATGACAACCTCTAAAGAAAAATCAAAGTTTCCTTTTGGATAGTTTCATCATCGTAACTGACAGTGTGTCAGATCATTTTCTAACAGTATAAAAAATCACCCGGTATAGCCAAATAAATAAAAAAAACTAAATTATTTGCTAGCCTCGCTATTAACTTTAGCAGTCTTCTTAAATAAGGCATCAGCAGCCGCCTGTTGCGACTTAGAGAGCTTAGCCCCTTTCATATCCAAGACTTTATGAAACTCAGCTACTGTAGACTCCGGCAAAAGCTGTGCGAATTGACCCACAAATCCTTCCAAATTCCCGTCTAAAGGCGCCATGACTAACTTCAAAATCATTTCTGCTTTTGTCATCAATTTTATCACCACTTTTGTATACATTGCAGGGGCTGGCCGTTTCACTTCCGACCCCATAGAAGGGAGTTCTAATAATGCAGTTTTCAACATATGAGTATCTAATAACAACTGTTCGGATCCTACAGTCGAAATTGGTTTGCATTTATAAATGTTTTGTATGAATTTTGGTATGAAAGAATTAGCGAAACGTATGCAGAATTGTGTGAAATATTTCCTAGAAGACGCCAAGTTATCTCTCAAGTTCGGAACTGTGTTTTTTAAGTGCATTATAATTTGCGTTACATATGAACTTTGGTCGCCGACATTATCGAAGTTTAACCAGGATATTTTGGTCATAGCTTGGAGCGCTGGTTCGCAGGCGTATTCCAGATCTTGTACGAGCATTTGTATGCAGCTGTTGATCATTTTGTGGAACAAGTCTTGTTCTGGGGTGAGGTCTATTTTGTCGGCGAGGCCTGGGGCGACTTTTTCTTTGAGTTTTTGCTCGAGGTGTATGGTGGTTTCGAGGCAGTATTCCGATGTTGTTATCACGCTGGTGATCTTGGCTATCTCTTGCTTGGTGTATCTGTGGGAAAATTAAAATATTTTAATGTTTTTCTTGAATGCCAAGACATAAGTTCAGTGGATATAAATAGAGGTTAAGTGATAAATAAACTTTTGTGATTGCGTGTTAAAATTTTATGCGAAAAGGTAAAGACAGGTGTTAATTAATTTACATGGAATTGTAATACATCCTGTAAGTCCACTTAATTAGGTACGATTATAAAAAAAACTGTTCTCTAAAATCTAGCAAGTGTCCCACCTAAAGTGTCTTACCTAGCAAGTGTCCCACCTAAACTGTCGCTCCTAAAGTGTCTCACCTAGCAAAAGTCCCACCTAGCAACCGTCCCATCTAGAAAGTGTCCAACCTACCGGGTGGGTGTCCTACCAAGTATCCTTCCTATCAAGTGTTCCACCTAAGGTGTCTAACCAACCAAGTGTCGCTCCTAAAGTGTCCCACCCAAAGTGTTCCACCTAACAAGTGTCCCACCTACCGGGTGGGTGTCCCACCAAAAGTGTCCCTCCTATCAATTGTTCCACCTAAAGTGTCTAACCAACCAAGTGTCACTCCTAAAGTGTCCCACCCAAAGTGTTCTACCTAGCAAGTGTTCCACCCGTCGGACGGGTGTCACCTATCTCATTATTGTCTTACCTGGCATGCGTCCCATTGTCATCCTTCAGCAGCGTTTGCAGATTAGACACCAGACTCGGCACGTTCTGCCCGAGCGCGAACCCGTAGCCCGGGACGCCCCCCACGGGTAAGGGCAAAGCCGCCTGAAGCACTGACGACGCGTATTCGCGGAGGTATTTTTGGAATACGCCTGCTAGCTCTGCGGAATATAAAACAAATGTTTACAAAAATCCACAACAGTTTGGTGCAATGGCAGCGATCCTGCCTTTAGCAAAGGAGGTCGTGGGTTCGATCCCCACCCATGACAAACATTTATGTTAGGAACATTCGTGTTTGTTGTGTGTCTGGGTGTTATTATCTATTTAAGTATGTATTTGGAAATTTTCAAGTATATTTATCAGTCTCTGACACCCATAGTACAAGCTCTGCTTAGTTTGGGGTCAGATGATCTTGGTGTAATTTGTCCTGGATATTTATTATTATTTATTGACCACTTTAGTTGCCAAATTGTCACGTGGCTAAGACAACTAAAGTGGTCTGAAATTTATTTTTTTATAACAATACTAGCTTTCCGCTCGCGGTTTCACCTGCATGAACTTTATTGTTACATATTATGGCCAAATTACATAAAATCATTATAAATTGTTGTGTCCTATGTGTTATTTTTATGTATAAGCTGTATGTATAACTGATAAGGGTCATCTAATTTTGGTCAGTAGTTTTTGCGTAAAAGAGTAACAAATATAAATACATAAAAAAATTCGCATTCACAATATTAGTAAAAATTTTGTTCTCTATAAGATGCTAACGAAGGTTAATCAAAGGAAATGTTGTGGCTAAAAACATTTATGGCATTTTCTGAAAGTTTCGACCAATAAAATATAGTCGTGTTTGATAATTCATATTCTCATGTATTATGAAATATAGCATGAGTATAAATAACAGTAGGATAATTTTGGTACAAGCTGTATCATAATAGTATATTTAATATCGAGGTACTAAACGAAGCCATAATATACCAGAGGTTTAATGAAACCGAGGGTATATTAAGTTGGCGTTTAGTCTCGAAGTGCAAACTATACTTTTCACTTTGAGTGCGAGAAAAATAGTCAATTTAGTACAAAAACATTCAAAACCGCACAAATTTACACTCGACGAAAATTCTGAAATTTTCGCGGTCAGTTTTTTCTTCTAAACCAGTCAGATTAACAAAAAACAAAGGGCGCCACCTTCTTTGCGGACAAACCATGGAACTAAGCCTCTCAACATTGAAGCAACAGCACTGAAGATGGTCCTCACTCCACAGATAATAGTACCTATATTTACTGGCTGTTTGAGTTGGTCTTTGTCACATGAAGGAAATTAAAAAACGAATTACTTTTCACTACCTAGAGACTAAAGTGGTCACTTTAGTCCCGCTTTGTAGGGCTATATTGGCGTACTTTTAGAGCATGATAAGTAAAAAATGCGTTATCACTTCTCGTCACAGACATAGACAAACTCAAACAGGCAGTAAAAATATACTATTATCTGTGGAGTGTGGACAGTCTTCATTGCGAAAATGTTGAGAGTTTTAGTTCCATGGTTTGTCCGCAAAGAAGGTGGCGCCATGTGTTTTAAATTGTTAATCTGTGGTTATCACGAAAATTTCAGAATTTTTGTCAAGTGGAAATTAGTTCGATTTTAAATGTTTTTGTACTAAATTGACTATTTTTTTCGCACTCAAAGTGTAGTACAGTTTGCACTTCGAGACTAAACGCCAACTTAATATACCCTCGGTTTCATTGACTCCCTCGCACCTCTGGTATATTATGGCTTCGTTTAGTCCCTCGATATTAGCTAGTTCCCTCACCGAGCATGGGCTCGCCGGTGGTGAGCCTGGCGCACTGCACGAGGCACTTCTTGTAGAACAGGAACAGCTCGCCGCACGACGCGATCACCGCGCCCGCGCCCACGCCGGGGCCCACGGCCGACGACTTCGCGTCCTGCGAGTTGGTAGCAATACATTAAATAAATATCCCTGGACATTATTCCACACAGCGCCATCTAGCCCCAAAGTAAGCTAATTAAAGCTTGTGTTATGGGATACTAGACAACGGATAAACATACTTAAATACATTTTCTTTTGTAAATACATACTTATTATACATAGGAGACACCCAGACCAGTACAAACAGACATGTTCATGCACACAAATGTTTGTACTGTGCGGGGATCGAACCCGCGACCTCTGGTGTAGTAGCCAACTTCTTAACCATTACACCAAGTCGGTCGTCAAAATAGATTGTGTTAAACAGGATAAGTAAATTGAAGTGGCAGTTGGCACTTTTCAAAGAACTGAGGGTCTCAAAGAGGGTCCACCCGACATTTATCTAAACTAATATTATAAAGACGAAAGATTTGTTTGTTTGTATTGAAACTACTGGACTGATTATAAAAAATCTTTCACTAATATGAAGCTACATTGTGAGGGAGTGACATAGGGCTATATCTATTTATAAAAGAAAGTCGTGTTCGTCACACCACTTATAATAACTCAAGAACGGCTGAACCGATTCTCAGGATATTTGTGTTTGTTGGATTTGTCTATTTAATAGGATAATAAGTATTAAAAACATTAAGAAATTGACGAGAAACATAAATAAAAGCAAAAACATTTTTCCATACTAAATGTTCACAACTGTCAAGCATTTGCCAATAACTTTTGACAGAACGGAGTTTGTCGGCGCCGCTAGTTTTATTATGATTGAACAAAACATCTACTGAAAAATTATAGTAAATGTAAATCAAGTCGGAGAAACGCGTGCCTGATGTGCTGCTTTACCGACGCCGCGACGTGCAATTACTTTTGACAGAAGTCTGTCGAAGCAGCTAGTTTTAACATAATTCTGCATTGTCTAAGTGGAGCTTCATGCCCATGTTTTAAGCCGGTGCAGAATTTCCGAAAGCAGATAAGCCTTAATAGTATTTTGAAGAAATTAAATTCTAAAAGAAATAAATTTCGACAGTGTTGCTTTTTTCGATTGCTATTAGCACACTTAGACACTTAGACAATTGCGAACTAAACATTATGAGCCTACGCAAACGATGTCGCAGACTGGAGCTAGTACATTAATATGCAGGGTTTTTGAAAAATCATGAACCACCTCGCAAGACCAGGTGGCTACCATCATACATAACAACATTTGTTCTACAAGTTTTATCATAACTCAATACATTAATTAAAAATGATTTTCCAAGCTTTTATTGTACTGTATTGACATTTGTAAGTCTATGTTCAATTCACAAACAAAAAAGCGACGCGCGCGAGATTTGCGCGCGATTTTGCTGACAGTGATATGAAGTACATAGTAAGTGATTCGGATTCACACCCCGTGATTCGGAAGGGTTCGTTTACCTTATTATGCGATGCCATGCGCACAGAGCTAACAACATTCAGATGTGAAAGTCAACTGACTCCTCTGCTCAAATAATGTATTTTCATTGTTCTTTTGACTGTACTCTGAATTTACTTGTTGAAAAACAAAACAAAGTTCAAAAGAGTAACTATCGAGTTTCTTGCCGGAGTCTTCTCGATAAGAAGCAACTTCCGAACCGGTGGTAGATTCGCATTATGTTTATTTAGAATATGTACTATTATTGTATTATTTTATTTACGTCCATTATCGTTTATATATATTTTTTGTGAATTTTGACATTTCATAAGTGCTTCTTTGTAAAAGCTTAAGTGAATAAATGATTTTTTACTTGACTTACTTTTACTTGATATTTATTTTTATATGAAAGTAAAATGTGTCAAATTATCTTGCGAGGTTGTTGATGTTTTTTCGATAACTTTGTATTAAAGAATGCAAATACTCAAGTTGAAATTCGTAATCTAGAGTAAATGTGTGAGGAATGTTTGCGTTTTTATCAATTAGCAATCTACCATATAGTACTATTGACCTGAAATTCAAAAACCAATGTTTTGAAACATAGTTCGCCTTCAATTCCCAATGTTCTCAACACTACACTACACTACCTAAGTCATCAGGTACTTTTTTACTTGGCCACTACAAGGTGCTGTTTGAACTAAATGCAGTGATCGCATTTTTTTTCTATCAAACATACCTAATTAAGGCCACCAGAACCATAGTGGCCCACGTTCATTTTTTTGGCTTTTGGGCCACTCTGGTATTGAAATTAACTTGGTTTTAAGATCAATTAATTCATGTGCTTGTCTCTCAATGATTGCATGCCAATTGTTGTTGGTCAGATGAGAGAAACCACTGACATTACATACTACATTTACTGCAATAAATTATTGTTCTATTATTCAAAATCCAAGAAAAAATACACTTGGGCTACTCTGTTTTTGGTGGCCTTAGTTCTGTTAAAGTATAATTAAGAATATTTTGATTATTTTAGCATTCTAAGAGGCTTGTTTTTCAAAAACTGAAAAAAAGCGATTTTCGTCTTTCACAATCCAGAGAAGCCAGCAGTCACACGGATTGTGAAAGACGCGGGTTCGATTCCCGCTTGAGATCATAAAGGTCCGAAATCGTTTTTTTCAGTAATTCTAGATTAGATTAAATATTTTATTAGTCATATAAAATAACGTCATAAACGTTAAACGTCATTACGTTCAAATTGCAGGCATTCGTATTGAGATATTAATCTTTTTAAGACTTTCAATCTCACTCTCTCTTCTGGGAATAAAGGCGTTAGATATTACCTGCACAAATCGATCAGTAAAAGACCTCAAGTTCCCATCCAGACTGTTGATGTAGAGCGAGAGGTACGGCTCGAAGCAGGAGCCGATGGAGCGCACCCACGGCGACGTCACTTCCGGTTCCGCCGCGGAGCCGCCCTCTAGCGGCGCGGGCGGCTCCGCGAAGGGCTGGAAGTATGGGTGATGTGAGCTAGTGTAACTAATACTGAGCTGAGTTTTTGTCTATAGCGCCAGACAACACACCTCTTGTAATGGTACCACACAAGGAAATAAGCCAGGGGCGTCTCCCAGCACACCCAGACCAGAGTCAATTCAGAAAAAAATCGGGACACCACGGAAATCGAGGCGAGAAACCGTGCTACAGCGCACTGCGCCAATCGTGTCGTCAAATATTATATTAAAGCTGTCCTAAAATGTATAGTCTTGGACAGGTCTATGTACGTACACCATATCAAAAAATAGGAAAAAATACGTGAAACAGTTTCTAAATATTCAATTTCCATAAAAAGGTATATTTACTTGGTTCAAAACTTCAAACAAGATTTCCAATAATTTGCCATACTGAAATAGGACTTGAATACTAAATCCTTCATTGAAGAACCAGAAAATTAAACAAACAATCTTATTGTTTGTATTTTTACAGAAACAAGTAGATTTTTCCTAATTTTTTAAATAGGTTTAAATAGACTTGGCCAGAAATGCGACATGTCCTTTATAAAAAATTAACACAAAAATAACAATAATTGCATATAATTTTTTTTTGTTGTTTCATTATTGTATTTGTGGAAAAATAGTATATCTCAATAAAGGGTAAATAAATAATAAATAGGCGTTTGAAAGCGTTATTCTGTGAGCACTATTAACAGATCTCTATAGCTCTAATATTTCTTACTTCTTTGGCGTCTGGTTCGAAGGCACCCTGTTTGTCTAACGCGGATGGATCAATGTTTTCCGATGCCAAGTCAACACCTAGAAAAAAAAAGATTTTTTGAATTAAATAAAATCGAATTAGAGCTACAGAGTTTCTAGGGTCTAGAAAAGGATTGCCTAAGCCTAGTAACATTTTTGGATTTGAGAGATTCAGTCGAAATACTTTTTTTATTCACTTATTTCTTTCCTACTATTTACTTAGGTTTTTACATACATACATACATACCATCACGCCTTTTACCCAACGGGGTAGGTAGAGACCACATCTTTCCACTTGCTACGGTCCTGACACACCTCTTGCGCTTCTTCCACTCTCATTAATCCTTTCATACATGCTCGTCGGTTATGGGTACTCCTGACCTGACCTTTTCTGAGCACGCCTTGAACTTGTCCTGAGTACGTCCGTCTAGGCCTTCTCCTTTCAACAGCTCCATCCACCCTCGCCTTGTAAATTTGTTTCGTTAATCGCCTTTCATCCGTCCTTTTCATATGCCCAAACCATCTAAGCATTCCCATCTCAATTTTTGTGACAACATCCTCTTTCACACCACATCGTTCTCTTATTATGCTATTCCTTACTATATCACTCAATGTCACTCCTACCAAACTTCGCAATGCTCTCATTTCCACTGCATTTATCCTACTTTCATCCTTCTTTTGCCGTACCCAACTCTCACTTCCGTGCATAAGCGTCGACACTAACACCCCCGCATGAACAGCCAGTCGCGTTTTCTCTGACACCTTCTGGCTGTTCATAAAGGCATGCAGCGCTCCATTCAACATATTCCCTGCATTCACTCTTCTATCAATATCACCCTCATGCCTTCCATCCCTCGTGAACCTAGTCCCTAGATACACAAATTCTTTCACTTGTTCTACCTTTTCACCTCCAATTAAAACATCACATTCTGTCATATCCTCATCTCTTTCGAAAACCATGGTTTTTGTCTTACTTACGTTCACTTTCATACCTCTCGCTTCTAACGACGCATTCATTAATGTTACCATTACCTGCAACTCGTCGGCCGACGACGCCAGTATGACTTAGTCATCAGCGTAGAGAAGGCATTTAACAAGAAACCCATCCATTCTCAGTCCATAATCACTGTCTTCCAGATCTGTCAAACATTCATCCATGAATAGGTTGAACAGCCATGGGGACGCTACACAACCCTGTCTAACCCCTTTATGGATGTCAAACCAGCCACGTTTATTCTGTCGCAAGCACTGGAACACTCATAGAGATTTCAGTGCTCGTATCAGACAGCTGCTCACCCCATGCGCGGATAAAGACAACCACAACTCATTCCTTTTCACCCGATCATAGGCTTTTTCCAGGTCCAAGAAAATGCAATAGACTTTTTGGTTTTTGGCCAAAAAGGTTTTTTCTGATCAAAAATCTAAGTAGACTTAAGTAAACTGGTAAATCTGAGAATTTCAATAATTAATTTAGTTGATACCGAATGCAAAGTTTAGTATCAATTTACTGAAAACTTAGGGGAATATTTTAAAAAAAATTTTAGTATAAAGGGTGTAAAAACACCCTTAACGGAGCCGAGACCTACGTATTCTGCACATCGTCAGGACCATTTTTAATTTCTAGAGCATACCTGGGAACTCAAAAGTTACCAAGATATTAAGGTCAAAGTAAAAAAAATTCAAGATTTTGATGAAAAATTTCAAGTATTTCCTAACAAAAAATTGCTTCAAAATGTTCAACTCGCAATGTACATCGTGCGCACCGCTTGATTAGGCGATTCTTTTCGTCCATGCCTAACCGTTCTGGCAACGAATTTCCAAATCAAGTAGATTTACACTTACCAACCCTCTGTCTTATATCCTCTTATGCCAATAAAATTTATTGAGAAATAACGGATTCCTAAGCTATTGTGAAGCCACAATAAGCACCAAATTAACGAAAAAGAAACCAACTTCAAAAAAAGTATTCCAAAACAAAATACTAAAAAGTGGAAAAATAATTGCGTATTCTTCTAAAACTTATACGATAATAAAATGTGGGTATAATTATTGTTATTGTTGGATTCGGTGTCAGTGTCAGCCAAAGAAACACTACAATTTACCGAGCAATTTACCTATTTTTTTACATCTCACGTTTAAGTATGTATGTAGGTAATTACAAAACCACATTGGCTGACACCGACTCCAACAATAACAATAATTAAACCTACATTATACTATCGTATTAGTTTTAGAAGAATACGCAATATTTTTTTTACTTTTTAGTGTTTTGTTTTGGATTAGTTTTATTTTTGAAGTAGGTTTTTTTTTGTTATTTTTTTTGTTTATTTCTCGGTTTTCAGTGAATCGGTTCTTGCTTATTTTATACATCGAAAAAGTATCGTTCATTTGTTCCAAAGAATTGAAGAGTTCCGTTACTTTGTCATGGATCCCATAATCAAAACCTAACCAAACTCTCGTCAAACTACCCTTGAAGTATATCCTTTCCAATAAAAAAAAGAAGCGTCAAAATCGGTTGGCGTGATATTGAGTTATTCGTCAATTTGTCGCGCATATAGTTTATCTAGGTTTAAGACTTCTAAGGTTTTCTCGTGGATGCCACTGTCAGAACTAGACCAAATTAAAATGGGACCACACGGTAAGCATCAGCTTTTAAATAAAAAAAGAATTATCAAAATCACCCAGTCGAAAAATATGAGTATGAGGTACAAACATAAGATAATAATTAACAAAAAAACAGTCGAATTGAGAACCACCTCCTTTTTTTGAAGTCGGTTTGAAAGTGAAACGCATGGATTTTACACAAACGGAGCACCCTAGTGTTATTTGTGTGATATGTTTGGAGTAAATGAAATGATAATTACCAGTAAACCGTTTGTGCAGCAGCAGCTCGAAGTTGTATGTCTTCTGGATGGCGTACAGCAACAGCTTCACGTCTATCTCGTTCTTTCGCGAGGCCATGATGCTGCTTAGCTCTGCTTTTGTTATCTGTAAAGCAAAATTATACATTAATATCTATACTCCATTAGCAATAGCATTAGACAGAAGTAAAATAGTATATTTTATATCGAGGGACTAAACGAAGCCATAATATACCAGAGGTTCAATGAAACCGAGGGTATATTAAGTTGGCGTTTAGTCTCGAGGTGCAAACTGAACTTTTCATTTTGAGTGCGAGAACAATAATCAATTTAGTACTAAAACATTTAAAACCGAACAAATTTACACTTGACCAAAGTTCTGAAATTTTCGTAGTCAGTTCTTTCTTCTGAACTGAACCACAGATTAACAATTCAAAACACAAGGCGCCACCTTCTTTGCGGACAAACCATGGAACTAAAACTCTCCACATTTTCGCAATGAAGACGGTCCACACTCCACAGATAATAGTATATTTTTACTGGCTCTTTCACTTCTCATGTTCTAAAAGGTTTTTTCACTTATCATGTTCTAAAAGTACGCAAATATAGCCCTACGAAGCGGGACTAAAGTGCCCACTAGTCTCTAGGTAGTAAAAAGTAATTAGTTTTTTAATTTCCTTCATGTGACATAGACAAACTTAAACAGCCAGTAACAATATTCTATTATTTGTGGAGTGTAAACCGTCTTCATTGCGAAAATGTTGAGAGTTTTAGTTCCATGGTTTGCCCGCAAAGAAGGTGGCGCCATGTGTTTTAAATCTTTTGTGATTTTTATTTTATTAAGTAATAATTTTAATTAAATGTTTTTATACTAAATTGACTATTTTTCTAGCACTCAAAGTGAAAAGTACAGTTTGCACCTCGAGACTAAACGCCAACTTAATATACCCTCGGTTTCAATTCGCAAGCTCGGGAGTCAAACCACCTCTGGTATATTATGGCTTCGTTTAGTCCCTCGATACAAAATATAGTATTTTTAGGGTACACTTTGTGGTGATAGCACAATATACATTATTACTTTTAAGATTTATGCTGAATTTATTAAAATATGCTTACACATACCAGCTGTCATTCTTAAATGTTCTCATCTAAAGTAAAGTTACTTCAGAATTTATGAGGCTTCTGCTTATATAAATTATTTTGTCTTGCATAAAACTATATTATCAATGTTAAAAACCTAAAAGAAGCAGTAGTTGATATCCGAACACTTTTTTACTGTTACTATAACTCTACCAAATCTTAAATGTTACATAATCCCTTCAAACGATGTGGCGGAAGCGTTTTCAGTTTTGCCAGGTTATACTCAGATATACGAGTATCATCCGGCATTGAAACGTCAAATGCAAATTGTCATTCATTTTAGCACCCATGCTTCTATGAACCTCTTATTTCTAATGGTAAAATGAATGGAGCATAGGAAATCTCAATAAGATGTACTGTACTCGGTTTTTTTACGGTAATATAAACAGTAAATTGCTTGATCTATTTTAGCTTAACGTTCCGAAATCAAATATCTGGCTCTCACCTTACAAAACAGCCTCGCTATCCACCTGCTGAACTTCCACGCGGCTGGGAACAGGTTTCCAAGGGTTTGCTAGAAGCTGAAGAGTTGCTTCTTCAGCCAGGAACAGCTGGATGTAGTGATCCTGCGGATATCTGGCTCTCACCTTGCAGAACTGCCTCAGTATCCCCTTGCTAAGCTTCCACGCGGCCGGGAACAGGTTTCCGAGGGTTTGCTAGAAGCTGAAGAGTTGCTTCTTCAGCCAGGAACAGCTGGATGTAGAGATCCTGAGGAAATGTAGCTCTCACCTTGCAAAACTGCCTCGCTATCTGCTCGCTGAGCTTCAACGCGGCTGGGAACAGGTTCCCGAGGGTTTGCTAGAAGCTGAAGAGTTGCTTCTTTAGCCAGGAACAGCTGGATCTAGAGATCCCGAGGAAATTTAGCTCTCACCTTGCAAAATTGCCTCACTATCCGCTCTCTAAGCTTTCACGCGGCCGGGAACAGGTTTCAGAGGGTTTGCTAGAAGCTGAAAAGTTGCTTCTTCAGCCAGGAACAGCTGGATGTAGTGATCCTGCGGATATCTGGCTCTCACCTTGCAGAACTGCCTCGCTATCCGCTTGCTGAGCTCCCACGCGGCCGGGAACAGGTTTTCGAGGGTTTGCTAAAAGCTGAAGAGTTGCTTCTTCATCAAGGAACAGCTGGATGTAGAGATCCTGAGGATATCTAGCTCTCACCTTGCAGAACTGCCTCGCTATCCGCTTGCTGAGCTTCCACGCGGCCGGGAACAGGTTTCAGAGGGTTTGCTAGAAGCTGAAGAGTTGCTTCTTCAGCCAGGGACAGCTGGATGTCGAGATCCTGAGGATATCTTGCTCTCACCTTGCAGAACTGCCTCGCTATCTGCTCGCTGCGGCTTCCACGCGGAAGGGAGCAGGTTCCCAAGGGTTTGCTAGAAGCTGAAGAGTTGCTTCTTCATCAAGGAACAGCTGGATGTAGAGATCCTGAGGATATCTAGCTGTCACCTTGCAGAACTGCCTCGCTATCCACTCGCTAAGCTTCCACGCGGCTGGGAACAGGTTTCCGAAGGTTTGCTAGAAGCTGAAGAGTTGCTTATTTAGCCAGGAACAGCTGGATGTAGAGATCCTGAGGAAATTTAGCTCTCACCTTGCAAAACTGCCTCGCTATCCGCTCGCTGAGCTTTCACGCGGCCGGGAACAGGTTTCCGAGGGTTTCCTCGAAGCTGGAAAGTTGCTTCTTAAGCGAGGAACAGCTGGATGTAGAGATCCTGAGTATATCTAGCTCTCACCTTGCAGAACTGCCTCGCTATCTGCTCGCTGCGGCTTCCACGCGGCCGGGAACAGGTTCCCGAGGGTTACGTCGAAGCTGAAGAGTTGCTTCTTGAGCCAGGAACAGCTGGATGTAGAGATCCTGAGGATATCTAGCTCTCACCTTGCAGAACTGCCTCGCTATCCGTTCGCTGAGCTTCCACGCGGCCGGGAACAAGTTCCCGAGGGTTTCCTCGAAGCTAAGGAGGTGCTTCTTGAGCCAGGCGTAGCGCCGCTCGATGTGGGTGATCCACGCACATTCTTGTTCTGGTGAAAATAGGTGCTGGTACTCCTGAGAAGATAAGATATATGATATTATTGCCAATGCAAAGAAATAAAGGGAAATATAAGTTGAAATTTCGACCTTGCACCATGTTTTGAAGCACATTCCGTAGAACTTAACTCATTTAAACAAACCTCTCTCCTTTCAAGACAATATTTTAAGATTTAGGTACGATATTTAGTGTATGTATCTTTAAATTTATGTATTATGATTATGTATGTGTAATATGTATAATTTTGGTATAAGTATGTTTTTTGTATTATTAGTATATTTTATTTCCGGTTTTATGAGACACCGCCAACACGATTTCTGCTTCGCCCAGTGGTTGACTGGTAGAGAATGCCATTAGGCATTAAGTCCGCCAATTGTACTTTTTCTTTGTGCAATAAAGAATAAATAAATAAAAACTTCCCAAATGACTATAAGACGCCGTAATATCATAGTTAAGGTTCGTTAAAAATTAATAACTTTATAAGTTTTCACTGATTATTTTATGTACAATACGAGGTGCATTCAATAAGTACCTAGCCTCATCGCCAGAGGGCGCTGTAGTTTCAAAAGAGTTTTACCACAGTGTAGCACATTCTTTTTTATTCTTTTTTCAAATTTTCATTCCAATCCCTTCATTTGTTTTAATTTGACAACTTATGGAAGCGAACGTGTCGATCGATTTTACAAAAATGGAAAAAGAGCAATATCGTTCGGTGATTCGATTCCTATTTTTGGAAGGGAAAACGCGCATCGAAATCAAAGAGCGCTTGGATGCTGTGTACGGTGACTCTTCTCCATCGATGGCCACCGTCAAGAATTGGTTCAACGAGTTTGCACGTGGCCGTACGACGGTTTTTGATGAACCACGTCCAGGTGCACCGAAAACAGGAAGGAAGGAAAACAATAAAAAAATCCATGATCTCGTATTGGCAGATCGCCGATTGAAGGTTCGGGAGCTAGCTGAGACTGTAGCCATTTCAGAAGGAACAGTGCATCATATTCTGCTAGAGGAACTCGGCATGAGAAAGCTGTCGGCGCGATGGGTGCCGCGTTTACTCACACCGGAAAACAAGCGCAACCGTGAGACCACATCGGAGACGATGTGGTCTCACGGTGTTTGGCGCTGTTTAAGCGGAATCCAGCGGAGTTTTTGCGTCGTTTTGTGACCGTCGATGAAACCTGGATCCACTGGTACACACCAGAGACCAAGGAGCAATCAAAACAATGGATCCAGACCGGGGAACGTGCTCCAAAGAAGGCGAAAACTGTAAAATCGTCCGGAAAAGTTATGGCCACCGTTTTCTGGGATTCACAAGGTGTGATCTATTACCTCGAGAAGGGTAAAACAATTACAGGGCTTTACTATGCCGATTTATTGGGCCGATTCGACGCCGAATTAAAGAAAAAACGACCCCATCTGGCGAAGAAAAAAGTGCTGTTTCACCACGACAACGCACCGGTTCACACGTCTGCCGTTGCCATGGCCAAATTGGTCGAATTACGCTACGAATTGCTGCCCCATCCACCGTATTCTCCAGATTTGGCCCCTTGTGACTTTTTTCTGTTTCCTAATCTGAAAAAATCACTCGCCGGGAAGATATGGATCAAATGAGGAGGTCATCGCCGCCACGGAGGCCTATTTTGCAGAGTTTGACAAAAACTATTTTTCGGACGGGTTAAAAAAGTTGGAGCATCGCTGGGCTAAGTGTATCGAACTAAAAGGAGACTATGTTGAAAAATAAATTGCCACTATTCCAAAATTTTCGTTTACTTTTTGTAGGCTAAGTATTTATTGAATGACCCTCGTACATACGACATTGGGCATGATGCCCATAGTCGTTTGTTAACAATTGCGCACGTAGCGCCATCTACGCAGATCTTTCCGTTATATTTCATATTGTGTTTCGTACTGTATTGTGATCTCGTAACTGTTTAGTTAGTAAATCCTTTGATTTAAAAGATTTTTCACTTCTCATGCTCTAAAAGTACGCCAATATAGCCCTACGAAGCGGGGCTAAAGTGACCACTTTAGTCCCTAGGGAGTAAAAGGTAATTCGTTCTTAAATTACCTTCATGTGACAGAGACAAACTCAGAACAGCCAGTAAAAACATACTATTATCTGTGGAGTGTGGACCGTCTTCATTAGGAAAATGTTGAGAGTTTTTTAGTTCCATGGTTTATCCGAAAAGGAAGGTGGCGCCATGGGTTTAAATTGTTAATCTGTGGTTCAGTTCAGGAGAAAAAACTGATCACAAAAATTTCAGAACTTTTGTCAAGTGTTAAGTTCGGTTTTAATTTTTTTTTTTTATATTGCCCGTCAAGATGACCTCACTCCACCTGATGGAAAGCGGTCGTGAGGTCTAGATATGAAGTTGACAAGCCCAGTCATTCAAACGAATCACTGGGCTGGCCATCCTCACCTTGAAGGCCTGCAGAAATGCCTTTTCACGCCCCGCTTGAAGAACCCGGGACTATAAGAGGAAGGAAACACATGTGCTGGAAGAGCGTTCCACGTCTGGATGGTACGACAAAGAAACGAGTCACTGAACCTTTTAGTTCGGGCCAACAAATGTTGAATTGTGTGTGGGTGACGCCGTAGTCCAGCACGCGTGGTACGGGAGTGGAAAGGTGAGGGTGGGATAAGCTGGAATAACTCGTCAGAGCATTCCCCATTGTAGAAGCGATAGAGAACGCTTAGCCTGGCAATGTCTCTACGCAATTGGAGAGGCTCAAGGGTCAAAGTTGCCTCTGGGTTTCCAATAATACGGATAGCACGCCGCTGCAACCTGTCAAGAGCTTCGAGTAGGTACTTAGCGGAACCGTCCCAGAGATGAGAGCAGTATTCCACACACGAGCGAACGTGTGCCTTATACAAGAGACAGAGCTGCTCAGGCGTGAAGAATCGTCTCACTCTGTTCAAAATAAAATCAAATCAAATGTACTAAATTGACATTTTTCTCGCACTCGAAGTGAAAAGTACAGTTTGCACCTCGAGAATAAACGCCAACTTAATATACCCTCGGTTTCATTGACTCCCTCGCACGCTCAGGAGTCAAACCACCTCAGAGTGCCGAGTGCGAGTTGCAATGAGAGAAGTGAATAACTTCACCATCGCGTTTGCGAGAAACAAAACGCGAATTTGTATGGCATCGAGTGAGCGCCATCTAGCGGCCTGAATGTTGCCCGAATTCGCCGCTAGATGGCGCTGACTCGATTCCATACTATTTGACATTTACGTGCTCGCAAAACGCGATGGTGAAGTCATTCACTTCTCTCACTGCAACTCGCACTCGGCACTCTGGTATATTATGGCTTCGTTTAGTCCCTCAATGTAAAATATACTTTTATTTATATGTTTCATAATGGAATTGAATTTCTGATCGAAATGACAGCGAATGAATTTTTGTTGTTGTATTGTTACCGTTTATTGAATATGCGTTTGAGAACTGTTGCATGCTTGGTGGAAAAGCAAAATATAGCTGAGCGTTTTTACATTTTAAAATCATTTGTAACTGTATGCAATAAATATTTTGATTATGATAGTAAATGTTGTTTATTTAATATTTATTTTTAAATGCGATGCATACCTGCAGCTGCATGTCGATGAACCAGGATAACAGCTGCTTGCCGACGCGCGGCTCCAGGATGTCCAGCACTGCGCAGGCTTCGGACAAGGTGCGGTGTGATACTGTGCTGCCGCTGCCGCCTGATAATAATAAATAAATAAATAAATATGCGCCAGACAACACACCTCTTGTAATGGCCTCGAAGTAGGGATTAATATCCCTGTGTCACGAGTTACCACACAAAGAAATAAGCCAGGGGCGTCTCCCAGCACACCCAGACCCGAGTCAATTCAGAAAAGATCGTTTCCTAAATTGACCCGACCGGAGATCGAACCCGGGACACTAGGGAAATCGAGGCGAGAAACCATGCTACAGCGCACTACGCCAATCGTGTCGTCAAAAAATAAATACTTCTGGCCTTCCAGGCATAAAGTGTCTCAGAGCTGGGCAACGACCTCAATCATTATAATTAAGTCATGTAGGTATGATTAAGTAGGATTTTCTGGAATAGCAATTTTTATAAATTAATTGAATCAAAAGTATGCTTTAGCAATAAACTCCTCAGGAGTTGAGCTTTACTAATAGCATTCGCCTTATATTTATTGACACCAGCCGACTCCCTTATGAAATTACTACCTAGACTACCTCAAATAGCCTGACTCACTGGTGAAGACCTGCTTGAAGTCGTCCAGTCCATTGGGCTCTCCTGCTGACCGATTCCCTAATGAAGTCTTCAATCATAACTAACTGAAACAGCCACCAATAAAGGCCTGATGCTACATTTTGTATCCCCTTCAGCTGAACCCCTTATGAAATCTCCGAGCTGGTTGAACTCCGAACCACCGGTGAAGCCCTGTATGAAGTCGTCTTGTCCATTGGAGTCTTCCGACAGATCACCCAACAAAGTCCAACTATATTATTCTAGCCACTATCTAAAGCAACCCATAAGACCTGAGTGACCTGACTCACCGGTGAAGGCCTGCTTGAAGTCGTCCTGTATCTGGCTCGCGAGCTGCGCGCGCACGGCGTGCACCTCGTCGCGCAGCGCGCTCAGCTCGCGGATGTCGCGGTACGCCGAGAAGTGCTGCAGCACCTGAGGTGGATATTACCTGTATTATTTACACCTTATGCTGCTAACATAAGACCCATTTTGCAATGGTTTTCTAAAAGTCTACACACCACTGTACTTAAATGTGGTTCTTATCTGTGTAAATTGCTTTGGTTAATGACAAGTAGTTGAAGTAATATTTTCTTATTAGTTTTTAATAATAAGTAAATAAATATGCGCCAGACAACAAACCTCTTGTAATGGTCTCGAAGTAGGGATTGTTATCCCTGTGTTACGAAGTACCACACAAGAAAATAAGCCATAATAGTCCGTTGTTCCTTTCTTTTGAGCACAATAATAATCGCTTTCAAGGCGCATCAGTAAGATTCCCGAAGAGGATTTTTTAGTAGAAAAAACCTACATTCATGAAATAAAAATATAAAAGAGACGTAAAAAACACAATTTTGAAAGTTTGTGCACAATTTTACTGCACCTCCGACGCTCACTTGGGTCTTAACTTAGCAAGCACTATACCTCATTGATAACCTGCATGGGCAGCACAATATCCTTGTGCTTTGACTCTGTTTGGGCTAGCTCATCTGCTGCCTTGTACTCAGCAACCTAAAGTGTGTTCAACCTGCAAAATGCACCTTAAGACTAAGCCTGACCTCCATGATAGCTTGCATGGGCAGCACGATCTCCTTGTACTGCCGGGTGTCGGTCATGCGGCGCAGCGTGTGCGCGCCCCCCGCCAGCATGTGCAGGTGGTTCAGCGCCGTGATGGCGGCCGTGAGGTTCCACTTCGCACAGTCTAGCTGTTTGATCTCTGAGGTTATTTCGCGGACCATGCTCTCGCTGCGTTCGGCCTTTTTGTTTATGTCGGCCACCTGGATAATCATGAAATAAAGTGGCTAAAGTTGGTTTGGTGTGGGAAAATAAACAAGATTGTCTGATGTGCTTTAGTGTCGCTATTTCTGAGGCAATGACAGGGCAGGTAGGATGCTTGCTTTTACATATTAACTTGACTGCCCATCACGCCGCGGGGCGTGAAACGGGGCGCGGGGTGGACGCCCGTCCGCCGAAGCGCGTGATAGGTTCATACAGCGTTCTATGAGTCTGTTGCGACATCTTTCTCGCCACATACGAACTAAGAACTATCGTATCCTGCATCGCGATATCAAAGTTATCTGAGCGATTGAACCTTAATACAAGAACCCGACAACAACCGTTGGGCAGTATACCACCAGACAGAATACCCGTCTGGTCGGAGGATCCTCCCTTTTCAATGGTGGATGAGGAACTTCACACCCTGTTCCTCACACCCCCTAAACTGGTGACCCAGAGCATGAACGTCAGCACAGAGCCTTCTCAGCGACCTTTGCACAGCACACTGAACTTCGGCCAGTCAGCAAGCAGAGACGCACTTCTCTCCTGGTCGACGCAGTAGCCAGCCACTACGCAGCACTCCACTCCGACTTACTGGATCATTCGCAGTATCACCCCGACTCACTGGGGCATCACCGCAGACAGTTCCAACTCACCGTGAACTATGCGGCATCTGGCTCGGACCCACTGGAACATTCTACTATCGACCTCGGGTCTCGGAGGGGAGTGATGTAGCGACATCTATCTCGCCATATACAAACTAAGCACTATCGTATCCTACATCGCGATATCAAAGTTATCCGAGCGATTGAACCTTAATCCAAGAACCGACAACATCCGTCGGGCAGTAGTCCACCAGACACAATACCCTTCTGGTCGGAGGATCCTCCCTTTTCAATGGTGGATGAGGAACTTCACACCCTGTTCATCACACTCCCTAAAAGTCATTCATATTAAAATAGATATTTCAATACCTAAATTTTGTCCAACGCCCTTGGGAGTGATGGGCACCTGACGATGGAAATCCTTTCGTCGGTGCCCGTCACGCCTATAAGCGTTAGTTCTGGGAAAAAAGTACATAAAAGCTACAGATGAAACTTAAAATAATATATTATTACATCTAATGAAGTAAATAAATTGTATAATACATAAAGGGAAAATGTGTTGAGTGATGCTTGGACAGTGTTTCAAGATACTTGTGATAAAATTAAGAAATATTGTATTAAATTGAACTATATATTATTGTTTTTAAAATCTTTATATAATAAATAAATAATAAATTTGCGCCAGACAACACACCTCTTGTAATGGTCTCGAAGTAGACCACCACAAGGAAATGAGCCAGGGGCGTCTCCCAGCACACCCAGACCCGGTTATTCAGAAAAGATCGTTTCCTGAATTGACTCCGGGACACTATGGAAATCGAGGCGAGAAACCGTGCCACAGCGCACTACGCCAATGTAGTATGGTTTCAAGAATGTCTACTTCCTACAATAACTTGAGTTAAATTAATGGCAGCCAATTAATTAAAAAGAAGAGCAAAAGACAACAGAAAAAATAAAGTAATACAAACAAATGATAATTTTACAGCTATCCATCAACAATGTCACTCTCCATGCCCTATTTCATTCAATTTAATAGTTTCTTTTTAATAGTGTTGGTTTGAAAAAGGCAGCAATTACTACCATAAAGGGCCAGACTGATATCCAGAGCTGACTAGAAGTTTGGAACAGTTTACCTATGTTGTTTTCAGTTATACTTTGCAATCTTAATTACATGCTTAAGAATGTAAAATACATTAAGGAACGAAGGCGGTTAGGTGATGAATTAGATGTGTATTCCATTATGCTAGAAAATAACTTAAGTGAGCATGACAATGATGTAAAATTATCACAGTCAGAGTTATGTAACCTTAAGTCTCAGCTAAAAAGTGTGTCCGATAGGTACCACTTTACCAAACTTGAGTATCAGGAACACATTTTGGCCCTGAAAAAGCTAATGGAGAACTCAGATTCTTTGGCTGGTTCTCGGTCAGAATGTGAGCTTTGCACTCACAAGAGAACATCTGATAACCAGACTTCCAACACCACCACTGAGAGTCCTGTCAGAATGAGATCAAATACTGTAAATATTGTAATGTTTAGTGACGATATTGGGAAAAATATGGGCCAGTTAGTCTGCACATATTTAAACCAACCAGTAACCAATCACTGTTCACCGGGGGCCTCTTACTCTGATATCATGAACAAGATAAGAGGCCATAAGTTCAATGAAAACTCAATTTTAATTATATTTATTGGAAATAGAGGTAGTTTAAACAAAAAACAGCTGTTAGAACATTGTCATAACCTGTGTTTATTAAATGTTAAGAAGATTATAATGTTTACACTACCTTACAGTAGAGGTTTGCCACAGACAGAAAATGAGATGAGGTACAAAATGAATTTGACATTAGATACTGTGACTTTTCATAACAGTAAATTAATGAATGTAATTGACATCAACAGATTAATTAATATGAATAATTTGCATGTGACATATAATAATTTTTATATTTCTAATTATTTTAAGCGACAAATAGCACATTCGCTATCCTCTTTTTTTATTTCTCCAGCCAATATTTTGGCTACTCAACCTGCTTTTATTGAGCAGACAGACTTGTCGACTTTGGAACATGTTCCAAATCATTTAAATTAGATATTAAGACAACAGAGGAAACCTCTAGCAAACCTCCATCTATGACAAAAGAAAAGCCCAACAGTAATTACCTCAATTTTGTTCATCAGAATATACAGGGCTTTTCTGGCAAAGATTTAGAGGTAGGTTTGTTCCTTGACAGTATGAATATAGATGTTTTATGTTTAACAGAACACTGGCTTAAGGAACACAACTGTCTGTTAAGTTTTGATAATTATAGCATCGCTAGTATGTTCATGAGAGTTTCTGCTATTCGGGGTGGGTCACTAATATTATTGCACAATAAGTTAAAGTATAAAGAACGCAAAGATGTGGTAGCACTCTCAATTGAGCAAACTATTGAAATTTCATGTGCAGAGTTAGAGCGGATTATTATTGTTTGTGTGTATAAACCACCATCTGCGGATTATTCACTGTTTGAAGAAACTTTGGAAGAAGTGTTAAAGAGAGTATGTAAATCAAACAAGAAGGTGGTTGTTTGTGGTGATTTTAATGTAGATATTCTAGACTCTTCTCACACCTCACTTAGATTTTTAAATCTTTTTAAATCATTCAATTTATTTAATATTTTTGATCAACCAACTAGAATCACTGCGTCATCAGCTACCTGCTTGGATAATATTTTTTGTGAAAATTTTTATAAGGCGAAATCAATAATTAATTGTTTAAAATCAGACCATTGTGGTCTGTTAACCAAATTTGAGCACCGTCATGTCCCTCAATCGGTGGATATTATTTTCAGACCAGTTACTCAGAAACGTATAGAAAAATTTAAACACAATATAAACAGTCAACTTACTTACTTATCACACCAAGACCAGAACATAAATGATCAGTATGAGGATTTGTTCAATCTGTTATTGTATGAACATAACACCATTTTTTCAAAAAAAAAAGTGACAGTTGATAAATTTAAATTTAAATTCAGTGACTGGGCTACTCCAGGTATTCATAAAAGTAGGATTAAATTATACGAATTATATGATTTAAAAGCGAACTTAGTCCCAAACTAGTAGACTATGTTAAATCTTACTCTAAGATATTTAAAAAATCTTGCAATGTTGCCAAGTCCATGTTTTTGCGAGACAAAATAAAACAAGCAAAAAACAAAATCAAAGCGACTTGGAACATTATAAACAAAGAAACTTGTAAGTCCATACCACGCAATAACTCTTTCTCACTTAAAATAAAAGATAATATTATTAAGTCTGACGTTGATATAGCTAATACATTTGAATCATTTTTCTCTGAGATACCTTTTATTACTACCAGTAAACTAAATTCTAGTTCACTGCTAGCTAGTTATCTCCTCACATCAAGTGTTAATGAGTGCGCCACTAGTTTTAGCTTCGATCATATATCTCCTCATACCATCCTCAAATCGTTTAAAGAACTTAACATAAAAAAAACGGAGGATTTATGGGGTATTTCTGTTGATATACTTAAATCAGTCATAGATGCCATCTCCCCTAGTTTAGCGTTACTTTTTAATAACTGTGTAAACAAGGGTCAGTTCCCTAATTTAATGAAATTTAGTAAAGTCATACCCCTTTATAAGTCAGGTGAGAAAAGTGACCCATCCAATTATAGACCTATTTCTATTCTACCAGCTTTAAGTAAAATTTTTGAAAAAATAATATTGAATCAATTACATTCTCACTTTGCTTTGAATAAATTATTACATAGTAATCAATTTGGATTCACTAAAAATAGGAATACAACCGATGCAGGTGTTGCGCTCATCAAACACATATTTGATGCGTGGGAAGGCAAGCAAGATGCAATAGGAGTTTTTTGTGATTTATCAAAAGCATTTGACTGCGTAGATCATGAAATCTTACTGATTAAGCTGAGGCATTACGGTGTTTCAAATATTTCACTTAGCCTTATAGAATCTTACCTCACTGGTAGAATACAAAAAGTGAGTATCAATGGTACGAACTCTTCCGGTGCCACCATACGTATGGGCGTGCCCCAGGGATCAATATTGGGTCCTCTGCTGTTTTTAATCTATATAAATGACCTGCCTTATTTTGTCAAAGACCTATGTGGGATTGTATTATTTGCTGATGACACTTCTCTAATTTTTAACGTAGATAGAAGTAACAAAGCACTTGACGACGTAAATAATACTCTTTCTAAGGTACTGCATTGGTTCACGAGTAACAATTTACTGCTTAATGCTAAGAAGACCAAATGTATCAAATTTTCTATGCCCAATGTAAGACAGGTCGATACCATTATAAACATGAATAACGAGCCATTAGAGATTGCGAATTCCACTGTATTTCTGGGAATTACTCTCGATTCCAAGTTACAGTGGGGTCCGCATATTTCTGCCCTGGCAGGAAGACTTAGTTCGGCAGCTTATGCTGTTAGAAAAATAAGGCTCCTGACTGATATCGCAACAGCAAGATTAGTGTACTTCAGTTATTTTCACAGTGTTATGTCGTATGGTCTTCAGTTGTGGGGCTCGGCAGCGGATATCAACACCATCTTTGTTCTTCAAAAAAGAGCCATCCGCTCCATTTACAACCTTAGACCACGCGACTCGCTTCGTGAAGTATTCAAAGAGATAGATATTTTAACTGTGTACTCTCAATTTATTTATGATAATGTAGTATATGTCCGTAAAAACTTGCATCTCTTCAAGAAAAACAGTGATGTTCATAAACTCAATACCAGAAATAAAAATAAGCTCGTAACTCCCAGTCTAAGACTGCATAAGGTAGGGAAATCATTTGTTGGTCAATGTGTAAAATATTTTAATAAGATTCCGCAAACTCTTGTTGAACTGCCACTTCACAAGTTTAAGTCACAAATTAAAGCTAAGTTAATGAAGCGGGGTTATTATAGTGTTGACGATTTCTTAAATGATAAGAATTTGTGGTCATCTTAGGTATAATCTGCTCCTCTGCACACTTTTTTGTTATGACTTTACTCTGTCAATTCCATTTTTGTGTATAAAAACAAGATTGAAAAGAGTAACCATCGAGTTTCTTGCCGGAGTCTTCTCGATCGGAAACAACCTCTGAACCGGTGGTAGAGTCACATTATATTTAATTATGATATGAACTATCATAGTATTATTTTATGTAAGTTTATTTTTATTCAGTATATTTTTGCTACAATTTTTTTTTGTTACATGACATGTCATAAGTACTTTTTATAAGTCTATATGAATAAAGATATTTTTTACTTTACTTTTACTTTAATCAGGACAGCGAAGATAATAATACATTATAAAGTATAAAGTCTTACTGTCTCAAACATTTACTAGATATTCACACCTGCAGAGCCAGTTCACCGATGCACCGCTGAGCATCCAGCAATGCTTTCTGTCCAGCCTCCCTTTGGTCAGCCTGTGCCCTGACCAGCCTCCTGATATCATGCTCCACACCTTGAAAAGAAGAGATTGTTTCACATTGTTACTAATTGTTGTAAGTGGTGTATTCTGTTTTGCCACCAAAAACCAAAATTAACATACAGAGGTATTAAAGCAACAATCACTTTCCAGATGTCTTACAGATACGGTTCTGTTAGCTGTCTTACACATCCATATCTGTAACAATTAACCTATCAAAGAAGACATTAGGGCTGATTAGGGAATAAGCTATCAGAAAAAAAACGTGGTAGGTACCTAAGACATGGAACTATCACCAAAAGTAGAAATTTGTAACAACACTACCTTGAAGTCTGAATTCACATCTGGCTGCTGCACTCTCCACACCAGAAAGAGACTGTTCCGTTGGAAACACCCTGTTGATGTAAGCTACTGCATCAAACTGTTAAAAAAAAATTGCACATAATTTATTGGCATCAGCCATATAAAATGTTGTATGGGCCAAAACCAAAAGTCTATATATATAAGATGCATACTATCTTCTTCAGTTCACACTTATTATGACTTGTCCAAATTATATGCTTGGCACTAATATCAGACTAAGGACTCAGAAGGACGGTCTGACTACCAGTACAAAACTTTTTAGTGATAGGTTAAATTATCATAACCTTGATCGAACCTAGGAATCGATTTTAAATGCTTCTACTTATTAGGCCAGAAAACAGGCAATCATTAAATACTTCAGAATGGTTTTAAAAGTAAGATAATAGTCAATTTATTCAACCAACTTCGTCACTATCAAACTGTTCGGTTCCTCCCATCAGCTCTTCGATGCGACTAAGCACTGAGCTCGGCAGGTTGATTTGGACCTCCGGCCCGCTGTCTTTGTCGTCCAGAATGTCTGAAGAGTCCATTTTTATGCATAAATTTCATCAAAAACACAGAAAAAGATCACGGAATCTTGACATTTTTCGCAGAAATAAAATGACAGAGCATCTCATCTTATCTGTCAGATGTCAGACTGACATACTCTTTTTTAAATCACTCAAGAATTTAGTATTGAGCAGAACGTTTTGAGCAAATGTTATTTTAGCAGCACTTCTCATTTGATTTGTCATACAGGATTACCCTTTTCATTCTATTTTCCCTGTCGTCACCTGTTTATTATATTATTATTCATTATGGAAAAAAAACAGTAAAAGTGCTAGCTTACTCAGAATAAACTTGTCGGTCTGTCTGTAGCGAAATCTAACTCGGTGTTTAAATAACGGTCTCTCCTCACAGATAAAAAACCAGCCAAGTGCGAGTCGGACTCGCGCAATGAGGGTTCCGTACAAACTTGTAGGTATATTTATTAAAAATATTTTTATTAAATATATAAATAAATATTATTATATGATGTAACTAAAAATTTACGATTTCGCAACTTTTACTTTATCTGTGCTATATAGTCGTTACACCGTACCAAATTTCAAGATTCTGAGTTCACGGGAAGTACCCTGTAGGTTTTTTTGCAGAAATTTGTGCAAAAAGGCTGTATCTTTTGATTGCGTCGGCTTAGAAGTTTGATTTTTTCACACCTGGGACAGTAGACTTGAGTATCTGATATAAATTCCAGCTTGATACCTGCACGCGTTCCTGAGAAAAGTGTCTTGACAGACAGACAGACGGACGGACGGACAACAAAGTGAGTAAGGGTTCCGTTTTTCTTTTTGAGGTACGGAACCCTAAAAGGAATGCCATACCACAATCCCCTCCATTGGAAGGTGGAAGTACCAAAAGTCAAAAGGCAAGATGTCCGGACAAATGACATATATTATCTAGATCTAAAATGACAATATTTAGCGAATTCATTAATATAAGTACAAACAATAAGGGCATAATTAATATTAAGGTTGTGTGTTGTGTTGTGTGATGATAATTAATACGGTCCAATTTGATTTGAATTTGAACGTTAAAAGAAACAAACATGTCCTGAATCGAAAATCATTTCGAGGTTTTGGTATTTCATAAAATATTTAACATTTTTAAAGGCAAATTTGGGTCGTATAAACGTCCTTTCACGTGATTGGTTGATAATCCATCAACCAATCAAATGATGCGATCTGTATCATACGTGTGATTTTTAGCTAGGTGATTCTACTGCATCCTGCATGGTATAAATGGTGTTTCCAGGTAGCAGATTTTAAATTACCCTAGGTGAAAAATATTTTTCCACAAAGTTATTTTTAGTCATACGTACATTAATGCGCATTGAACAGACGGGTAGGTAGGACTTCAAATACCCATTCGCTATAATCCCAACCCTTTCAGGTAGGGCTTGGTTTCTGAACTTGGCAAAAGTAATTGTATCTGAAGTCTACTTCTTATATTCTCCTGAGATGACCGGCGAGCTCTGTTTTAGCCGTAAGTGCAGTAAATCAGTAATTTTATTTTCATTATTGATTTACCACGAATCGGGGAAAAAACACAGGACACTAAGCGAATCTGTGACGTCATGAGTTCGCAATTCAATTCAATTCAATTTTATTTATTTAGATGACAAGATCTATTGGTTAGTAATACAGATAACTTAAAACGAATGTTTAATAGCTATTAATCAAAACAAATGTATCAAAATCAATAAAAAATGAGACACTCTGCCCGGGCGAGTCAAAAACAAAATAGATCTATTTGACCATCACCCGGTTGAAATGTCTCAGCACAGTGCTCTGAGGTCCTCAGTGACCACCTTCAGGATACTGTTGTGGCTCCCCCGTACCCTCCTCATCAATGATGCGTTTTTCTTGCGAAATACCACGTGGAAGACGTCCGTTTTCAATGTTTAATACAAAATCAACTACTGGCTAGATCTAAAAAATATTTAAAGTCGTTTCTTGAAATAGGAAACTGGAAAGGTATTTAATAAAAATATAAATAAATACTTAAATATTTAAAACCATACCCAATTCCTTGTCTGGTATTAAAGTAAGAAAGTAAGTAAGCAGCGCTTGTATCGTACTTTTCAGTTTGGGCTGGGCAGACAAAGCTTTTATTGCCGGCTAGATCTAAAAAATATTCAGTCGTTTCCTAAAATAGGAAACTGGAAAGGTATTTAATAAAAATATAAATAAATACCTAAAAACTTGTACCCATACCCAATTATTATTAAATATATCTGGTATTAAAACAAGTAAGTAACTAAAGCAGCGCTTTTCAGTTTGGGCTGGGCAGACAAAGATTTTAGTGCAATCCAAATCGGACCGTAGATGAAAATATATTTTTTTACATGGAAATGCTGTTGACAGTTTTGACTCCAGAGTCGTAAAACAAACAAAAAAAAAGTCTGTTTTGACACTTTTGACAGTGTGGGTATGTTTCCATTGCGTGCCTTTTTTCTAACTTGCCTATTCAAGTAATGGGAAAATCTATCAAGAAATTTAATAATAATTCAAACCATTAGTACCCAAGTTAGTTTTTGTAAATAGATTGTATCTATTCTAAAATTATATTCTTTAATTAAAATCCGTAGCGTCCGCAGCAATACTTAATGCTGCTTAAGATTTTCTCGTTTCTCTGAGGACATTGGACTCACGCATTTTGCCTCCTCGCTCACTAACGGAGCACATCGGTCGGACGGACGGAGTGGTGGTGGTGAATGTTTGTTGTTCCTTTAGTCTGTGGTTCCTCCCAAAGTTCCTCCTTTCGGAGGGCGACCGACTGACTTTGTTACCTCAGTATACCTCTTAACTCTGCTCTGCGCTGTCGCGCGGTACGAAAAATGAGTCACGAAATCGCGACGTAAACCAAATCAGTGTCCAATCTCGTTGTAAACAAGTGTCGTGCCCTGTGCTGTGAACCATGGCTCGTCTCACGGAAGAAATGGTGATTGCGAGATCGAAACAGTCGGATTTGTCGGCTATAAAGAAGCTGAATTGCTGGTGAGTGTTTGCTGTAGACGTGCAATGTGGTAGACGCAAAATTGTCTGTTGGTTTGCGTGAAATAAGGTATGATTTTCGCTTAGTAGCTGAAGAATCGGGAACCTTTTGGTGATCAGTGTGTGTGGTAGGCATACAGGTTTTGGTTTATGTGGACAAAGCAATGTAACCATGAATTCATACTAGAATCTAATTAGCAAATATATAAGTATGAACACTGTCTAATATAACATTATTCATTTACAAATGGGAATAGGTTATTGAAGGAAAATTTATGAAATTTTTGCAGTTTGCACTCTGCAATATTGATTAGTAAATGAATTTATTTTACATTTATAGCACTATGTGCATTCATGAATAGTGTAACAATACAACATTTAGCTTTTACTGGGCAAGGAATCTTTGTTTTAAAAAAGAGTTTTAAAAAAAAGTTTTAAAAATGCTGCAAGATTTTACAGTCATAAACAAGAAAGTTTCTTAGATTCTTCAAGAGTCTATTGTGAATTTTAATGGTTATTACTCAAAAGTCTATAATTAATGATGAGAACAACTCAACTTAAAAAAGAAAGTTTATGACTGTTGTTTAACAATCTTTGTGGTTAGAACATGAGAATAATTTGTATTCAGGAGATTGTAATAGATTATGCTGACATGTTATTACAGATTTAATTCTGTGTGCAATTAACTTTACCCATTTATTTATTTACAATGTTAACTTACAGCTTACAGCCAATATGCTTACATGTTATACAAAAAGAGAAAACAACATCTCTTAATTGCTAAACTTGAGAGTATGATGCAAATTAATTTAAAAACAAAATATCACATTTATATAACTATAATATAAATAACTATACCTAAACCACTCAATGGCAATGGAATTAATTCTCATTCCTTTCCCCCATTTTTGATTTTGCACTATTGCCCAAGTCTAGATCTTCCAGCCTTTAAAAACTAAAAAAAAGTAACCAATAGATTGTTGTTAAAAAATAAAATTACTGGGTCATACCAACTTATGACCTGAATGAAACTTGTTAAAACTTTGGTTTATAAGATAGTTACCTACACCATCAATCACCAATTACTGGTTTGTGTACTATATAGTAAAAATAACTGTGTTTCTCAATGATTTATTTAAATGCCTTCATACTGCTCAAGAGTACTAGGTACTTCAATGGCGATAAAGCATAATTTTTGTTCTGCTATTCCAGTCATACCTGCAGATGGGTAAAGTCGGTGCTCTACCTAATAGGATTACAATAAGCCATCTTATGTATTCTTACAAATTGTGCAATGCAGCTTACTCATACAAATTGGAATGATTCACAACTTTAAATAATGCATTGTTTTGATCAGTGTTTTGCCATGCCTTATGTTTTTGAGCAGGCAGTAGTACCGTCAAAGTTCAGATAAATGGGTTAGAAGTACTAACAAAATATTGAACTCAATCAACGGAAGCGGACATGAATACTTTCATAATATAGTAATTAGCCTTTATACAGTCCCACTGCTGGGCAAAGGCCTCCATCATTGAAATCAAGTCATCGGTACAATGGATGGGTATTGGCTTAATCACCACGCTTGCCAAATGCGGGTTGGTGATCACAAACCTGGGCTATGTTCCGAAAAACACACTTTGCCGGACCTGGGAATTGATCATGGGGCCTCCGGGTTTTTGGGCCGAGCTCTGGAACCACTCGGCCACGGAGGCATTATATGTGTATAATGTATGTTTATAATTAATTGTACAGTAATTTAATAAGCTTGTTTGTACAGTTGACCACATATTGATTGTAACACATTCAGACTGTACAAAGTCCAAAATGTTAGGCCTAAGTGTCTTTGGCATTTAACAAGTAAAGGCAAAATAATCTGTACGCTATTGAAAGTCATATCTGACACCCAGTAAGTAAACAGCTTTCCACAGATTTCCCAACAACATTAATTTCCGTTATCGTCACCTATCTCTGTTGACACACGTCAGTACCACAGGCAACAATTAATATAGAGGACGCGTGAGTATTACTATGCTTTTTCTTCTGACACTTCTTTATTTAGTTCAGACTACTGTCCATGGCAATGGATGGTAAAATCATATTGAACATTCCCCTGTTTAGTATCTCAATTGAGAAATGGTGAATTCCCATTACGAAAGCTGCTTTTCCACCAGAGTTATGCTATGCATCTATTCTGCAAGGATGTGCAAGCTAAGCTACGAAACTATTGAACCGTTGCCACTGATGCTATGCTATGCAACGGAGCGATTAAGATGTGCTGCGAAGATGCATCGCGGTGAGGAAGATGCGCAGTTTGAGCTATAATAATAATTTTAATTCAGGCAACAAAATTTTCAGATCTTACAGAACATAATTGACCCCTAAGCGGTATTGGACCTCGTGAAAGTTGTAGACCCATGTTTTAGAAGCACGATTTACTTACGCTGACATGTATGTTTATCCATGAGATAGGAAGTTTTGTAAGGTACAACATGGAGTTTTTTAAAATTCAAACGCGTATACAGAGGTTACGTCCAAGGGACCCTTTTAAACTGGAATTGCCGCCACACTGTAGTGCCCTCCATCAGAACAATTGCTGTATAACGTGTGTATAATGGGATTCCAATTGAAATAAGACAGTTGCCCACCCCTTTGTTTCTGAAAAAACTTAGACGATGGCTTATTGATGCATGTTTTCTAAGGGAATATTTTGACATCAAGAGTAATTAATTAATTTTCAATCATAATGCAAATTATTATTGTTATTGATATTTTATTGGACATTATTTTATTATTATAATAGTTTTATTAATTGTACGATTGGGAACTTTTTCCTACAGTGTAAGTTTTTGCATGCCGTCACTCACGCATGTACTATAAAACTTATCACAAGACAAATGTATACCGTGTTTCTAAAGCATATACATATTTCATTTCATTTCATTTCATTTCATAGAATAAATACCTTGGAGACTAACATACATATTTAATAAACAACAAATTATCTAACACTTATTATTAATAGACGACGTGTGACGCAGTATGGTTTCCGGTAGCCGACCTAGAAACCGGCGATACAAGATACCCTTCGGCCAAAACTCCTCTTTCAGGAAGGTCGACAGATGATCAGTTGAAACCCTCACCACAAATGAGTTAAAATTGACATTATGGCGTAACTCCAACGTCTCCAACTGCTCGGCCCTCAAAGTGAAGTTGGACTTGATCTTCAAGTACTCTACGACCTCCTCTGCCTTCGTCGAGTAATGGAGGCGCGACACGTACAAAAGCGTCGTGGGTGTTGCTGGACGCAAGAGTTGCTTCGGTACAGTCAGTGCAACACCACAAAGATTACGGCAAACAGGCTATGTGATGTATCGGCGGTAGGGAAAGCACATACACGCATGCACGTATCCAAGCCACGTATCCATTCATATAAAAACACTAGCTGCCTCGACAGACTTCGTTCTGTGAAAAGTAATTGCACGTCGCGGCGTCGGTAAAGCAGCACATCTCGCCCGCGTTTCTCCGACGTGATTTACATATACTATTATTTTTTACTGAATGTTCTGTTCAATCCTAATAAAATATAGCCTATGTCACTCCCTGATAATGTAGCTTCATATTGGTGAAAGAATTTTCAAAATCGGTCCAGTAGTTTCAAAGCCAATTAAATATAAACAAACAAACAAACAAATCTGTACTGTTTATAATATTAGTATAGAAATAACATTTAGTAGAACCCATTTCCACCAGTGCTATGCTATGTGGACTAATGAATATGATTGGTGGATATCAAACGCATCCACAGCAACGTAGCATTGCACATCTCTGGTAGAAAAGCAGCATAATTCTAGCGTTATCTATTCCAATTTATGTCAGTGCTTAATGCCATTATTTGTGGAGTACAAACGATTACGTTTCAGGAAGTCACTATCGTAGTCGTGAAGTGTCACCGTGAGGAGATATTATGTTGAGGGAAATTTCTAACCAACCCCTAACCCCCAACCACTCACAACTTGTTTTAGCGCGACAGACGCCCGATTTTTTTTAATCACACTTGTCATGTTCTCGAAGTAGAGATAACTATCCCTGTGTTACGAGACTTACGATATATCAGACAAAAAAGCCAGGGCGCCTCCCTGCACTCCCAGACCCGAGCCAATTTAGAAAAGGTCGTTTCCTGAATTGACACGGCCGGGAATCGAACTCGCGAAACCACGCAAGCCAAGCCACCTACATACTGCGCACTATGCCAATCGTGTCGTCAAATTATGGTATGAAACGACGGTCGAAAGTCAAATAAATGCAATGCGACGCAAATATGTTAAAGTTCAAAGTAAATGTTTCCTTTTAACATTCATACCGCCGAATCAATTTTAACGTGTTTGTCCTTGGGAAAGGACATGGACTACCTTTTATCCTTAGGCGCGTCTGGGAAACAAAGAACTGGTACAGAGTTATCATTTGTATTATTAATTCAATAATCAACTGAACGAGCTAGTCAAGCTACGCATAAACAATAAGCCCTATATGGTCACAACTTCTCCAGCGGGCGCCCACTACTCTATGAAAGAAATCACACGAATATTTCTAAATAGTAAATAGTAAAAAAAATCTTTATTCATATAGACTTATAAAAAGTACTTATGACAAGTAAAATACAAAAAAAAAATATAGGAAAAATATAACTAAATAAAAATAAACTTACATAAAATAATACTATGATAGTAAATGTCATAATTAAACATGCGGTGACTCTACCACCGGTTCGGAGGTTGTTTCCGATCGACAAGACTCCGGCAAGAAACTCTATGGATACACTTTTCAATCTTGTTTTTATACACTGAAATTGAATTAACAGAGTAAAGTCCCACAAATTCCTACCAACTTACTGCCCATATTTATTGATAGGGTTTTTGACACTGTTTTTCATTCCTGAAGAGTTTGTCGCTTATATTATAATTGAGCATATAGGCGTCCAAATATGTAACCACGATGCTACTTCAAGATTATTTTGTTAAAAGAACACTTTTATATAATGTAATTATTTAGTGAGGTATAATATATCTGTCAGCAGAAGACATATTATAGCAGATTAAAATAAACATAATGATGATTTTCATTATTTTCCTACCAAATCCTCAACACTAATAACCTCGCTTCATTAACTTAGCTTTAATTTGTGACTTAAACTGGTAAAGAGGCAGTTGAACAAGAGTTTGCGGAATCTTATTAAAATATTTTACACATTGACCAACAAATGATTTCCCTACCTTAAGCAGTCTTAGACTAAGAGAAGCTTATTTTTATTTCTAGTATTGAGTTTATGAACATCACTGTTTTTCTTGAAGAGATGCATGTTCTTACGGAATAGATAACGCAAGGCGTTCTGTTTGTGTGGAAACCGAGTGTTATGATTTTTGACGCCTATTGTGACGTCACGATAGTGTTTAAGTGATAGGAATCCAACATTTCTCTATGTATTAAAATTAAGTTCATAGTAAGAGGAATGATACATCTACTTTTTGAGTTTTTAACATCAGTTGCCTTAAGTGGGTGCTACACGGTTGCCAACAGAGGTGACCTTGGTCAGGCCGACCGTCGATCCATTTTTATTTGATTGCAGACTGCCGTCCACACAGTCCTCCTGACCAAGGTCACCTCTCTTGGTGCTCTTGTGGCCGACCGTGTAAGTGTTGGTATAATATCAAAACACACCACGCAGAAACATACGCATACACACACACACACACCCATACACACGCGTCATCCATGTTATTTCTATTTATGCCTGTGTGTATCAACCGTATACCCACAGTTCCAGAGTAACCCCGCCAGCTTAAGCTGACCCCTCATTGCAATGATCTCGCATACGCTGAGAAGACCACATAGTAATGTCGCTGATGACTGTACATACTTACGTTCAATTAATTATTGGATTCAAGGTTGCCTACTATGTTAATAATGCGTTCATCGATAGGTTTCCGCGTTTATACGTATGGATTGTAATGATAAACATATTGTTTGTATTGTATTAACTAAAAAACTAATTCATCCCGTTATTCCCGTTGACACGATATATTACGTACGATCTTTGCCGGTTCATGCGAAATCAACCAATTGGATGAAGAATGCCAATCAGTTCATAAGATATGAACAGAACTGCCTTATGCGCATGAGTCAGTTGAGAACAAGACAACAACTCAGTATTCCTAGAACTAGTCGTGAACGAACCATGACCTAAAGAAACAACGAAATTACAATTTTAAATTAGGATCATATCCGAAATGGTCTGAAACTGCTACAGACCAGGTTTCCATATCACTCCAAAACCCGGTTTTGGTCAGCTGTCGGCCTACCTAAGGGTGTCAGAACACGGGCGGCATGAGCATTTAGTCATTGAACAAAAAACACGAACTGATTCAGTAATCAGTTGGACATCAGTTGATATGAATTTTGAGGAAGAAGCACTAACATTGCACTGATAAGCACATCGCTATCGCACACGATGTCCAGTTTTAACGTGCCCGTGGCTATCAAGTTGTCGGTGGCTTACTATCAACATCTGATTCCAAAGATCACCGATTTTGAGCTATTTTGAAAGAGTGACCACCCTTGCCGTTATTATTTATTTATTTGACACTGGCGGTCCGTCAGCGGCTTCGCCCGCGTAGACTGTCTTTCCCAACAAAATATAGCCTAAATTTAAAAAAATAAAGCCTATGTCACTCCCTGATAATGTAGCTTTAGATTGGTGAAAGATTTTTAAAATCGGTCCAGTAGTTTCGGAGCCTATTCAATACAAACATACTAACAAACAATCAAATCTTTCCTCTTTATAATATTAGTATAGATTACTGTGCTTCCAATCGGAAAGCACGTCCTAGGGTCCTGCTCTGAGACCAACGATCGAAGTTAGTGAGTATAGTACAGCCGATGGATTCGCCTCTGCTGAAGCGGTCTCGTGTACATCCCATTGAATAGAAGATTGTAGCTTTCGATACTGACGTAGTTTATGCTGTCCGTGTAAGGACGGCCTTAGTAGTTTACAGCTAAGTAATTTACTTCGCGAATCCATGGCCCTGCGCAAACGCCGCCCACTCCCTGCCACACGCACCTAATATGGCCGGCGCGCGGCGCTGGTTGCAATCGTACCTAACCGCCTAATCGTCCCACAGGGGCAGAGGCCTTCACTTAAATTGTCATCGCTGATGTTGCTACAGAATATGATGAGATAGTGTTCATTTCCATTAAGAACAATACAAGGTTGAAACATGTGTTATGAGTACTTATGTATGGGACACTGCGAGAAAATTTGGTCACGACAATTCGTGTGAGTTGAAGAAGATTTTGTCGCGAAGCCCACCTTAGTCTAGTAATTTTTCACAAAATCAAGCATGCTACTGAATTATAACCTTTTATATCAAAAATGTTCACTATTGTTGCGAATAATGATATGTTGTTGACTGCACCAACTGATATATTTTTATGCCTCAAGGCCGCTAATGCTATGCAAGCAAACACAGTTATCATGACGAACATCTAAATTGCTAGTATTATATTCAAAACTGCTCCTAATGTCAAGAACTATGTTTAAACGAGCAATTTTCTTAGTTTCAATGCAGTTTCGAGGTAATATTGTGCGAAAAGTGGGACAGATGACCATGGAGCGTGCTTAATAGCACGTTCTGTATCAAAATATCTAAATCCACTACATTTAAACCTTTCACCGCCAAAATCGAATAGAATGACAATATTTTTTGTGAAAATATCTCAATTGAAAAATCAATTATAAATTGTTTGAAATCAGATCACTGTGGTCTATTGACTATATTTGAGCACCGTCACGTCTCTCAATCAGTGGATATTAGTTATAGACTGGTTACTAAGAATCGAGTAGAAAAGTTCAAGAGTAATGTGAATAAAAACCTTTCTAATCTACTACCCCAATGCCACAACATAGATGATCAGTATACGCGTCTTTTTGAGATAATTAAACAGGAACATAATTTTATTTTTCCTAAGAAGAAATTAAAGGTCGATAATTTTAAGTTTAAGTTTAGTGATTGGGCTACGCCAGGCATCCATAAAAGTAGAAATAAATTATACGAATTATATGGTTTAAAAGCTAATTCTAAGTGTCAAAAACTAGTAGATTATGTCAAATTATACTCAAAAATCTTTAAGAAATCATGCCATATGGCTAAGTCTATATTTTTGCGTGACAAAATAAAACAAGCAAAAAATAAAATTAAAACTACTTGGAACATAATTAATAAGGAAACTTGTAAATCAAAACCTCGAGATCACTCATTGGCTCTTAAAATTCAAGATAATTTAATTGAGTCTGAGATTGACATAGCTAATACCTTTGAAACATTCTTTTCTAATATACCCATTGTAACTACAAGTACCTTAAATTCTAGTGCACCGCTAGCTAGGTCCCTGCTCACATCTAGTGTTGATGAGTGCTCATTTCAGTTCAACTTTGTTCATATAAATTCTCATGACATAATCAAGGTGTTTAAGGAACTTAATATGAAAAACACCGAAGATCTGTGGGGTATTTCGATAAGTCTACTTAAATCAATCATAAATATCATCTCAGCCCACTTAGCAGTACTTTTTAATAATTGCATTGACGAAGGTCAGTTTCCCAACTTAATGAAATTTAGTAAAGTCATCCCGCTTTTTAAATCTGGTAGCAAAAGTGACCCATCTAATTATAGACCCATTTCTATACTACCAGCTCTTAGTAAAATCTTTGAAAAAATTATATTAAATCAGCTGCTTTCACACTTTACTTTAAATAAATTACTACATGAGAAACAATTTGGTTTTACTAAACATAGAAGCACTACTGATGCAGGTGTAGCACTTATCAAACACATATTTGATGCTTGGGAAGGCAAGCAGGATGCAATAGGAATATTTTGTGATCTTTCGAAAGCGTTTGATTGCGTGGATTATGAAATCCTACTGATTAAGCTGAGACATTACGGTGTTTCGGATATTTCGTCTAAACTTATACAATCTTATCTCACAGACAGAACACAAAAAGTGAGTATAAACGGAACCACCTCTTCCGGTGCCACCATTAGCATGGGAGTGCCCCAGGGATCGATATTGGGCCCACTGCTTTTTCTTATTTATATAAATGACCTTCCCTACTTTGTCAAAGATATTTGTGAAATAGTATTATTTGCTGATGATACCTCGTTGATTTTTAAAATCAACAGAGGTAAGCAAGCATTTGACGATGTAAATAATACTCTTTCAAAAGTACTATGTTGGTTCACAAGCAACAATTTATTACTAAATGCAAAGAAAACGAAGTGTATTAAATTCACTATGCCTAATGTTAAACAGGTTGATACCATTATCAACATGAATGATGAGACTTTAGAAATTACGAACTCTACGGCATTTTTAGGAATTACTCTAGATTCTAAGTTACAGTGGGGTCCACATATAACGGCTCTGGCAGGGAGACTTAGTTCGGCCGCTTGTGCTGTCCGAAAAATTAGACTGCTGACTGATATTGAAACAGCAAGACTAGTGTATTTTAGTTACTTTCATAGCGTTATGTCGTATGGTCTACTGTTGTGGGGCTCAGCTGCAGACCTTAACACCATTTTTGTACTCCAAAAAAGAGCTATTCGGTCGATATACAACCTTAGGCCACGCGACTCGCTCAGAGAAGTATTTAAGAAGATTGATATTTTAACTGTGCACGCTCAGTATATTTTCGATAACATAATGTATGTGCGCAAAAACTTGCATATGTTCAAAAAAAACTGTGATACTCATACACACAATACTAGAAATAAAAACAAACTTATTACTCCAAGTCTTAGGCTACATAAGGTAGGAAATTCTTTTGTGGGTCAATCTGTAAAGTACTTTAACAAAATACCTCAAAGTCTTGTTGATCTACCTCTTCACAAGTTCAAGTCTACAATTAAAACAAAGCTGATAAAACAAGGTTATTATAACGTGGAGGATTACTTGAACGACAAGAATTTGTGGTCATAGTAGGAATAATCTGCTCCTCTGCTCAAATAATGTATATTTATTGTTCTTTTGACTGTACTCTGAATTTATTTGTTGTAAAACAAAACAAAGTTCAAAAGAGTAACTATCGAGTTTCTTGCCGGAGTCTTCTCGATAAGAAGCAACTTCCGAACCGGTGGTAGATTCGCATTATGTTTATTTAGTATATGTACTATTATTGTATTATTTTATTTACGTCTATTATCGTTTATATATATTTTTTGTGAATTTTGACATTTCATAAGTGCTTCTTTGTAAAAGCTTAAGTGAATAAATGATTTTTTACTTTACTTACTTTTTTTACTTTACTTTAAATGAAAGACTTCTCATTTCCGTGCCTTCAATGCTAACGTCGATGATGTCTGTTTTCTTACCGAATTCAAATTTTCGGATTGTTTGCCCGTTCTTGTTGTACTTTATTCTGTCTCATTGTAAACTCAACACTTTTAGGGAATAGCGAATGTCTTGTGCAGCTGTCATAGAACAACACCATCAATTGACGTGGTTGCTACTAGTAAATTTCCGCAACCTTATGGCTCTAACAAGTTTACATATGTCTCAAAATCATTATCTTCATCAATATTTTAGTACCTAATTGGAGTCAACGAAGCTTAAACTTGCCATCTGATGCATAACGTCAATGTTGACTGATTCGTTGAATTTCTTTTTATCTCAGCATATAACCCTTTCAGCGGCTATATTCCTTTAAATGTTATTGCGTAGTTCAAAGTATCTAAACGTCATACGACTTGTGTCCTTGGTGTTAAAAATACACAGACTGCCGATACCGGCTTCCCCAAAGACACAAACAAAACACCGCGGCCCCAGCGCAAGGCCGACCCGGACCTGCGCGTGGGCATCTCATAATAACTGACGCATGCCGAGGCTCATTGTTGCTGATGACTAGCTTGTGATGCGATTCGATGTTGCGGTAATTTGGCTTCTATTTTGTAGTACTTACATAGCTTCAAAATTTAAGGTAGGTCTGCCTCACTTATTAAAAGTAGCATCCCATCAGTGGAGTGGAGATTTTGATCACTTTCACCATTATGATGACCACCGTCAGATTTTAGTTTGTAGCTGTAAGTGTCACTATTTCCCCATGATTACCTATTCCTTCATAACTCAGCTGTCACGAATGTGCCCCATCCCAATGAATTAAATGCAATTGGGTATTGATTGCATTCACGGTCTGTAAAATTTTGATTACGAGCAAAAGATGAACACAGTCAGGCAAAGGGTTTCTGTTACCCAGGTCTTCCGAATTCCGCATATCCCATTGTCTGGACCAAGGGTTGATTATGCCTTACTCATTACCAAAACTTTGATATGAAATCCCCTATTAGAGGGAAATTATTGCAAACTAGGTCACACCGTAATACCGCGTGGCGAGGCGACTTAAGAAGAGTGGCTTTTGAATCAAATTTTAAATACTATTAAGTATTCTGTACTTACGGTGTATAGTTCAACTCCCAAGTTTAGCATGATCATACCATCTGATCCCCAAACTAGGGATGGCTTGCGTTATGGGTGACACACATTAGGAATGTGTTGAAACCATCTTCAATGGATACTCAGAAACACTGTTTTTTTATTCTTACACAATCAAATCTGATAGAAGTGAATACAAGCAATTAGCGGTGGTAACTGGCAGCTAAGTAGCATTCACGTAAGAGACGAATATTTATTGTCTGCCACACACACTCAACACTCTTACTTTCTAATGAGAATCATTACATTTGAGACGAAAACTATGTTTTGTTGAGAAAAAATTTTTGCGCCGAAATTCTCAAACGTTCCAAATATCGTGATGGAGTAGATTTGTCTTATGATGAATATTACTTCGTCCTTGTTAAGTTTTCTGCTAGTGAAACGTATTCTTCCTTCTCTTGAATATGTAAAAAGTGGAAGCGCATTCAGCGAATTGGTGCATGATCTACCGAATCCAATCTGCATCGCGGTCTATATGTAAATGTGACTGCATTCGCGGCTCTTTTCGGTGCATTCCTCTGAGTGCATCTATATTCACTTTTAACTTTATCTTGGTTTCCACGGCAAAAGCTTCGTGCTTTGAAAAGGATCGAAGCTGTTTCCTTCGAATTCGTATCAGTCAGGCACTACCTCAGCAGAGGGTGACTTTATCTCAATTTTTTGTGTGACATTTTTGGAGTCTTCGTCTTAGAACACATCGATAGTGCTTTACATATAGACTTCTTAATTGATAGTCGTTATTGAATAATTATATACGTATAAGAAAAAAAATTAAAGGAAGTTTTGTTACAACAAAACAACACCTCTTTCACACTTGCTGATTCTTGGCCTAAGAAAACCCTCCTAACTTTTAGAAGGCATAAGTGGATCTTCTTATTTCTGTGGATCTACGCGTGAGAGTCATCGCGTGCTGACTCGGTAGCTAATTACCATATAATCTGAGTTCGATTGGCAGTGAAAATGTCAAATTCGTTATAATGGGTATATTAATAAGGTTGAAATGTTTGACCTAACTGACTTCCGAGGTTTGCATGTGTCTGAATAATAACTTTAGCTGTATGATCTTCTTGATTTGGATTAGTTTTGGTAAGAATGTGAAGTGTCGCAAATCAAATAGTCTGTAAAACCTTTCCGAAAAACATTCAAGTACTTACTTAACAATATCTTCATGGCTTTTATCATACTTTTTTCTAATCACGACAGTTTTTTGGTTTGCTAGTTGAGATAAAAGATCGCCTCCGTAGTGTACTAAAACTTATTCAAAAAGTCGTCCACCAAATTTTTTGGTGCCACCTACCGGATGTCGTGAGTGTCGTGACCGACCAGCAGGCTAATCTCTGATATTTTTTTACTCACTGATCTCAGCCTCATTGGTTCCTTGGTCTCTCCTATCCTATTCTATTTGGGGCTGTCTACAATTTTGATATTTTTCTGAAGCCCGCTGAATTTTCATAATCAAGAATTTCTGTTTGAACTGTTTAAAAGCAATTTAAAAATGAACTTGCTGTTTAAGTTTTTGCGATCAGAAGCTACAAACAACAACATGGTCTAGCTAGGGTTATATAAAACTTTTTAAATAACTTAAAAAGTACTGGCCTTACAAAAAAACTATTAATGACAGATTATAAAAACATTATTAAGTTCCTTTTTTAAATTCAAATTTGTATATAAAAGGTTTTGTTTTAAGATGAAATTCGCATTCATTGAATTTCTTCCAAAGATGTAAATCTTCACGAACTTCTAACTTGATTAAAACTCCATAAAACTTCCTCCTTGTGAAAAGAAATACATTGTTCTAATCGAAAAAGTTTAACGCAAGTTCGCTCGGTGGCTATACAAAAGGATTTACGGATACTATCCATTTTTGTATCCCTCCCTATTTGTTTCCGGTATGGTAGGCCTTGAGACACTTCAACTCAGGAGGAAGTTACTTACACTGGCTCATTACCTTCAGGCTCTTCACCACAAGGTTGATAACCCTGCAGCTCTGGATAGGTTGGGCCTTATGGTACCCTCGCGAATTCCTCGAGATGCCTAGGGTGCAGTGGCGCCGCATCGCCGCCCGCGTCTGTTGCATAGGCCTGTCACGCGCACACGACACGTTGCTCAAGCGCCCACGGTACGCGCTCTGACTCTGATCGGTGACATTCTCACTCAGTACGATGAACTTGATTTATTCGCTGATCGCCTAGCGCAAATCTGTGCTACGGCCTGTATTTTTTTCAGCACGTAATTTATCTTTTTTGGTTTAGTTATATTATTATTATTAGTTTTTGATTATTGTGACTTTTGTTATATTTACTATTATTTGATTTGTTTTCTCTATTTTTTGACATTTAATTTGATGTTTTCTATTGTTTGACATTTTGCTATTGTTAATTTCTTTTTCTCTGTTTTTTTTTAAATATTGTAAATCAATCTTATTTTTTTATTGTTGACTTGCTGGTGTTTTGGTGTTAACTGTTAACCTGCATGTAAATTTTATGAATAAATAAATTTCTACAAATCTTTGTCAAACACATCTCCGGTGTTCATTTAATCATGCCACGTAGACACTTGACCAGAAACGAAATGTTAAGAGCAGTGCGGTTTCTGAAGTCATGAGGACCAGTCAGAGCGTTATATCCAGGCTTTGGTCACGTTATCGTGTCACGGGGGAAGTGGTGGAACGGCACCGAGGACCTCAACGCATTACAACACATGTACAGGACCGATTCATAGTAAATGCTGCACGAAGTCAACTAAATGTAACGGTGATGCAATGGTTCAAAGGCTACAGAGAGAGTATGGTTTGCTGGTAAGCGGTCAAACTTTGAGAAGACGACTGCATGAAGTCAACCTACGTGCTCGTAGGCCACCGCTGCGCTGAGGAGAGGCAATCGAGGAAGATGATTACAATGGGCTATTGCACACGAAAACTGGAATTCTCAATGGTCATTTGTGCTTTTCACTGATGAAACCAGGTTTGGATTTCATCCTGATTCTCGAAGAGTACGCGTTTGGAGAGAACCTGGACGTTGGAATCGACTGCAGCACCCACAACAAGTTCATGCATATCAAGTAGGCACGATTATGGTTTGGGCAGGAATTCGTCTCGGCGGTAGAACGGACCTCGTTTGGATACAAGGCAATATGACTGCTCTAAAATACCGAGATGAGGTGCTAGAGCTTGTAATCTTGCCCCACAGATAGCAAATGGGACAAAATTTCCAGCTAATGCACGACAATGCCCGTCCACATACAGCGCGTATCGTTACAAGTTGGTAACAACAGCATGATATCCAAGCTTTAGACTGGCCTGCGCAATCCGCTGACTTAAATCCTATTGAGCATGCCTGGGATATGCTTCAGAGAAGAGCTCTTAGGAATTTCCCTGAAGATATTGTGCATGAAAACCAGCTTTTCTTGCATCTTAGCAGGACTTGGGACAGTATTCCACAACAGGACATTGACACCCTTGTTTTGAGTATGCAGAACCGCTGCAGATGTGTCAGGAGAGTTTTAGGTGGATCCACGGATTATTAATTTTAAGTTTTCAACAATTTTTATAAAAAAGATAGTTGTTTTGTTCAGGTTTTAATGTTTCAAAAATAAAGTTAAGATTGATATTTTGTCTGAGTTTTTCCTCTTCTAAGTTTTTTTTAAAATTTAACTTTATCTAAAAGTTTATTCATGAAATTAGATAGGCTATTAAACAAGGTTTATTTTAATGTGTAGGGTAACAAAAAGTTAATTTAATTTTAGTTATTTAGGTTTAATTGAAATATCCCTAGCTAGACCATGTTGATGTGTGTACTTGTAAACAGAAGACGTAAGCAGATTCGTCCCACGCTTCTGGTAACTAGACCGCATTGCAAACGAATCAGAATGATTCGATCGATAGAAACCATGTCATACGTCAGGGGGAAAACTTATAGGAGATATTTATCTGCTTTCGCTACACACTACTCTTTGCTTATTTAAGCTTTTTTAATGTGAAAAATCCGCAAACGAGTAGACTTGCCATCTGCCCATGGTTATCTGTAACTGTCATGCCTGTAAACATGGCAATAACATATTTATTGTAGCGCAATGTAAAAACCTTAAGATGAAGGTTATTCCACATCTTTGACTTGTACAGGAACAAGATCCTTGAAAGTTGAAACACGTACGATTGAAAATGATATTTGTGATAATTGCAAGCATTCTGTTTTGATTGTAATATAACAGCCACCGTATTGCAAACCAAATTACAGGTTTCGCAAGTAATGATATCCTCTGTTAGACTTCGGTTGTTTTTGCGTCAACGTCTATTTGTTTTTATGGCCTGTTCAGACCTGGAGGGCTAGACAAGAGCAACACGCCGCGACGATTTCTACAATAGAAATCGTTCAAATGTATGGGGATGATATTAGCTGTCACTGGCGCTTATGTCATCCCTATACATTTGAACGATTTCTATTGTAGAAATCGTCGTGGGGTGTTGCTCTTGGCTAGCCCCCCTGAGTGGTATTCGCTGCTGCTGTGGGTAGCGGTACATTTTGCCGCGGAACTTGATACTAAATACCAGCGAATACCGCTCAGGTTTGAACAGGCCTTGAAAAGGTGGCGAATGGATTTATAGGTGTTACAAAAAGCCTAAAGATTAATACATTGATTCTGGAGTTCCGGTTACCACCACGTACTTGCAAATTATCAGTCACATACAATCAGAACGGAGTAGCTGTTGCTAAAAGCCAAGATATGTTTGAAAAGGTTTTCTCTCTGTGCTTCTAAAGAGGATAGCTTGATCATTGTAACACCTACCAAAAAAAAATACAACGAAAAACTAAACCGAATTGATGCACCACCAACGTTATCTTAAAAATATTATACTCGTATTATATCAGACAATCCTTTAGTGTTTGTGTGATGTTTACGATTTGGATACAGTAATAAGTGAAAGCCAATTAATATAAACAGACGCAAAAACTAATCTGGCAATAAATTAAAAATCCAGTTTTGCTTCACATCCTGCTTTAAAAGAGGTTTTCGTGGGAAACGACGTATCGTTCGTTAATTAAACAATAACAAAGTGATTATTAACATAAAAACTGGATCAACTCGAACTGAGCTCCCATGACCTTTTGTGGTAGGCTGCTTTCTCACAATTTCAGAAACCTGTAAAACTGGTGGTAATGACAAATTCACAAGTAAAGCACACACGAAATCAAACATATCATCATGAATGTAAGGATTGCAAATGTGACTTCTTGCTTCGGAACGAAGTTCGTTCGTTTCGGACTTTTCTTACGCAAATGCACAGACAGTAATTAATACTAACCCAGGGGTTATATGTGTACATATTATGTGGTTTCAGAAATTTGCTAATTCGGAAGTGCTGTATTTGATGTTTCATCAAAATAACCATTAATTTTCAACTAGGTGTATTAGTCTTATTTGCAATAATGACGTTAAGTGACTCTTTTCTTTGTCTCGTAGCAGCCGAAATGATGTTTTTTTCAAAGAAAGTTAATTCAGTATTGTCCCACTGCTATGCGTGTGTAAATGCCATAACTTAAGCCACGCCAGCGCTTCAGTTGGTAGGTTATGGATCACACATATAACTTCGAAAAAGTCAGTAAGTAACTGGAAAAACATACTCCACTTGCCACTCCAAATTGAGGGTCGAATGCAGAGGCCGCTCTTTATTTGCCAGAGAGCAAAACGCTTACTGTTTCTACATATCGATTGTATGTTTATGTCATTATGGCTAGTGACATGACATAGGAAGAACCCTGGATCTTGTAACAAGTGCATGAAGACATTCGGTCTATCAAGAAGCCTACATTTCTGTACAGTCGATACAGCAACTATTTCCACCTGCACTTCTGTGTACTGTATCGATCAATCGGACGCACTGGAGAACAGTGCCAAGGTCGCAGACACCCACACTGCTCGCAGGTAATAGGAGATGCATATCTTGATGCAAGTGGCTTTGGAACACGATCTTACATTGGGTGGACCCTCTGCGGAATTGCCCAAGGATTTTGGAATCAAGTAATCAAGTATTTATTTCGCATTTATTTGGCTGCAAGAAATTTTCGGGAATACTTAGTGGAAAATTATAATTTCTCAATGGACTACAACCTGTCACAGGAATTGGTGTTTTCGATTACACTACACACTCACTCACCTGACGTATGACCTGATGAAGTTTGCAGAATTCAGTGACGGCAATTCTCCCTTAACCGAAAATTCGTGATGCCAATAGAAGATACCTTTATGGCAAAGGACGTCTTAGAATGATGATGATGATATGTTCAGATGTTTTTTCTCATAGCTGTCACGAAAAACTGCCAGAAATAGTGTTTAGGTAGGTATATGATTACAGTGGTCCTAAACATCAAAATAACTTATTGGATTTTCTAATAAAATATATTTTATTCGTTCAAAGTTTATTTGCTGGATACCATACCATATGCAAGCAAAAATACATTTTGGATAGGTTTCATTCCCCTTGCTTCTCAAGCGAAACGCTATAAAATATACAGACGACTAGTTCGGCCACCCATTAAAGATTTACTGCGGCAAACATGAAATATTAATGGTATGGCTTGGTAATTTCTGATATGCAGGACCACTCTCGCTTTTCACCTGAGGCGACAGGGTGACCTTGCCCTAATTCTCTCTGGTGCACCTAATCGGTGCTGCACTTGGACGTATACTGCATGCTGCATGTATTTTATGGTTGGGTTGGGAATTCTTGTTTCGCCGTTGTGGCGTTTGTTTTTATTACTTAAAGTCAATTTGTTTAGAATACCACATTTTTAGGCATGAGTATCTGACTCCAAACTTAGCAATTTTTGCAGGCGTGTGTTTATAATGATAGGCCGGAAATCTCGAAAGCTTGAGTTCCTTCTTTGGCAAAATAGGTTTCATAGGTTTCCAAAATATTGTCCAGTTTTGTGATTGTGATGATAACCAATAGTGTGAAACAAACCACGCTGTTGGCAGACATTGTGCTAGAAAACATTGAACTTGATTTACCACTCCAAATAATAGCTTCTGTACGGGTACCTCGCCACTTTCTTCAGTAGCTAAAGAACAGTATACTATTAAGAGACAATTTTCCCGACATGCGTAGACGCGTAACGAAACCCACAAAGCACGCACTTTCCGTTATTCAATCAATTATTACAGTTACTCTACATTGTTAGTCGTTTAGGGGCTTAGGGCTTTGCCCACAAGTGAATTATCTTCTTTGATACTGTTTTCTTTGAAAGATTGTAGAATAGATACTTTGCCTACTGTGAGAGGCGACTAAAAGGAGAAGTTTTCATTACAATCTTTTCCTCTTTGTTACGTCATGTTCATGTAAATTATGTACTTATGTATAAAATCCTTGGAAAATTAAATTGGTCCTTGCAAATATAGACAGTAAACCTTATTATATTAGTTTACATGCTGACTCGCATGTTTCATCTAAAGAACAATTAATGAAACAACGTTCACTTGCAACATTAACGACACGAGTGGCGTAGTGCGCTGACGAGTGGCGTAGTGCGCTTTAGCACGGCTTCTCGCCTCGATTCCCTGTCGGGTCAATTCAGGAAATGATCTTTTCTGAATTGGCTCGGGTCTGAGTGTGCTCTGAAATGCCTCTTGCTTAATTCCTGGTCTGGTACTTCGTAACTTCGTAAGTCTCGTAATACAGGTATATTTATTCCTACTTCGAGACCGTGACAAGTAGTGTTATCTGGCGCATATTTATTATAATTATTTATTAAATACTAAAATTAATTTGAAAGTTGTGGTGGGTCGGTAGTCTCACAGTAACTCAGCTGGAATACAAGTCACGCGGTAAGAGATGGCGGGTTCATGTTCCGCCCGGTAACCACAGACTCAGTTGTTTTTCCTAGTTTCAAACTTTAAGATAAGCAAGTTTAGGTTTAGGTTTAAAGATATTTATTCTCACTTAAGACTTTATAACCTTCGCTTGCAGCCTGGCACCAACATCGGCCTTCAGAGTGCGGTCTTTAGTGATTCAGAGCCGAGCCCTCTGGTGATGTCACACCAAGTTTGAACGCTTTTGATGTGTTGCTCGACTCAACTACATGGGATTGTCACTTAGGGCCTTGATGATTTGTGAATTGTTACTGAAGATTCAGACGAATCAAAGTAGTTGCAAGAGTTATTCAAAAGACGTATTGAATTGGCTTTAGCCATGCTTTGTCAGCTATAGTGATAACTAGGAATCGATGATTGAAGCCTTGGCTCGGCAGGTGTGAAAGTTTATTGGCAAATTACTACCTTCACAATAAAGTTCACCACATTAATGTTCGCACTGTGTTTAAATAAAATACATGATCCCTGTTAAGGAAGCAAGGTCATACTAACTGAACCAACAAGACAGTCAGTTAAGAGCAGATATCCGAATTCGAAAGAAAATTTCTAGATTATGCCCGTAATTAAGGGTCAGGATGGGCTTCACTGACATAAACCCAAATAGAAGACACGAGTGCATGAACCTTGCGTGTCAAAAAAGTGTGCTGTGCACCTCTTTTGACACTGTTGCATTTAGTGCACCCTTAACCGTTTACAGCTACGGATGTGAACATCAAGTAGAGGTACAGGCTTTCTATTGTACTCTTAAATTACAAGCAATTGAGAATCGCGGAATCTTATCTATGAAAAAAAACGCTATCCTGAAGACACAATAAGTGCCAACAAAGTGACACGCTTGGTTTTGATAGAATTAGAGCTTTCATTGTCTATGCAGATGTATGTCTGTGGTTAGCCTAAACTAACGAAGCATCAGAAAGTGAATTCCAGATACCCTATTATCTCCTCGTTCTACCCTTGTCAGCTCAGTTCATTCACTCACAGCTAAATAGCCGGCAATTTGGCCCTCGCCCAAATAGTTTGACCCACTTCTCAGCTCGCGATTATCTTATAAGATATTCATCGCTTTATTGTTTTCAAATGAGGCGAAGTCGTAATGCGATCAATCGTAAGAGATAGGGAATTCCTTAATTGAGCTTAGAATCTACAGCCGAAGAACACTGTCTAGACATGGGGGAAGGTAGAGGGGGAGCGTGGGACTCCCCACCGGAGAAGCCGGCCCACTGAAAACAACCCGGGTATACCTCACCGCTTTGGGACGGGGCGACATGGAGCTAAAAGATTACCACCCCTGGAGTAAACCTACCTTGGTTGAAATGGAGATCATGTCCATATAGGGCTTCAGTTTGGATAATGCATTCCCGTGTGCAGCCTCCTCTCAGACAATGACACACTTATTCTCAGCCTGCGTGCCATGCAACCTACACACTGTTCCTCTACAATGCCACAGACAAACGCGTACTGGTCAAAACACCGGGATCTACTCGTTAAAAAGAAGGAACTTGTGAATAAGGTTCCGAGAGGTTATCAGGGTGTTATTGAGTGGTCAGCTGACATACCTGGCCCCTGACTCTTGGATATAATTCTCCGGATTGGCTTTACAATAACGTCACAAATTTTTTGAACCTTTGCCTTTAGGTTTAAATTTCGCATTTGAGATTTCTTCAACGCTTATCCAATGAAAGTCTGTTCCCAGATTAAGTAAGTAAATAAATAATTTATTTGCTCAGACTACATTTGAGAAAAAACGATCGTAAAACAATGTCTGGACGGTGTATTCGCCTTGCCCCTTAAGCCCCTTGGAGGTTCGCCATTGCTCATCCAATGACTACAGGAAGGTTCCCCATATCCATACAGGATCATCGTCGACACTCGAATGATACCTTTAGTCTTGCTGTGTGTTATGGAAACCAGAAATGTTGAAGATTTATTTACACAAAGATAATGTTTCATTAGCAGCTCTTTCGAGTATGATGTGCCTTTAACTTGTACTGACTGTTACAAGTCACCATCAGGGTAAATGATTATCAAATTAACTTTGTATGCCAATTCTGTATTGTAAATCACACCCTAAAATTACCTTCTTACAACGAAACCATGTAAAAATGATAAAACTCATTCCATTAAACATTTCGTGTTTATTCCATGTTATTATGTCAACTCTAAGTCCTCCGCAACTCAGTGGTATGAAAATCAGTAGAATTCGACTGTTGTATGCGAGTATATAGCAACGACAGCTTATCTTATATTGGATTGTTACGCTTTTACCGTGGTTGACTGTACATGTAAACTGAGCACTTTAAGCAGTGTCGAGGTCGACGGTATCGGTTCTGCATAAATCCGTTTGCGGTCGTTTGTTGGCATTGTAGACCGAGATCCGACCGCAAGTAATCTACATCACCTGTACGTCTACCACGAGTTGACACTTTAAGTTTACATTATAGTTCGCGTAAAAAAATGTATTGGGATTTGACATTGTCATGTCATGTGTCATCCCAATACTATTTTTTTACGCGAACGATAATGTAAAAAAGTGGCAACTCGTGGTAGACGTACTGAACTCTTCACTCTGTGTGTAACAGTAGCCTGTTTAGTGGACCTGCCTGCTAGATCGGAGGTCCGATTCTATTTCGGCCTTCTTAACACCCTTACTTCACAATCAGCCACCAACATTTCCATCTCTGATACCTGCCCTGTCAGTAACACTGATAAAAATCCAGGTTGTAACATTGTAATGTTTAGTGACGACATTGGAAAAAGTATAGGCCACATTTTGTATAATAGTTTTGGAAAGTCAGTTATAAATCACTGTTCACCGGGTGCCTCATACTGTGATATCATTCAGAAAATTGCTGAATATAGTTTCAGCCCCAATTCAACCCTTATTATTTTAATTGCAAACAGAGGTACTGTGAACAAGAACCAAATGAAAATACATTGCAATACTTTATGTTCATTAGTTAATGTCAGTAAAATTGTGATGTTCACATTGCCTTACAGTAGGGGTCTGTCACAAGCAGAAAATGAAAAAAGACATAGAATCAATTTGACATTTGATACTGTGACATTTTCAAATAATTTAATAAATCTCATTGACATTAATCCTATTATTAATAATAATATGTACCTGACAAAAGGTAGATTTCATTTATCTAATTATTATAAACGACAGATAGCTATGTCGCTATCTTATTTTTTTAACATTTCAGCCAATTATTTGGCTAAACGCTCTGCTTTTATTGAGCAGAATGATACCATTGTACCACAGACTTTGGAACTTGTTCCAAATAATTTAAATTAGATTCAGAGACAATAGAGGTAAACTCTTGCACATTGTTGACAAAAGAGAAGCCCCAAAATAATTTTATAAACTTTGTGCATCAAAACATGCAAGGCTTCTCTGGCAAAGAATTAGAAGTAGGTTTATTTTTAGACTGTATGGATATACATGTCTTATGTTTAACTGAACACTGGCTGAAAAAAAATGAATGCATGATTAGCATTGATAATTATAGTATCATTAGTTCGTTCTTGAGAAGTTCCTCAATTCGCGGTGGGTCACTGATATTAATTCACAATAAGTTTAAATCTAGAGAGCGTAAAGACATAGTAGCACTCTCAATTGAGCGAACTATTGAACTTGCATGCGCAGAGTTAGAGCAGATTATTATTGTGTGTGTGTATAGACCCCCTTCTGCTGATTATTGTCAGTTCGAAGAGACCATGGAAGAAGTACTGAAAAAGGTTTGTAAATCAAACAAGAAGGTGGTTGTATGTGGGGATTTTAATGTTAACATTTTAGATTCTTCTCAGACCTCTGTAAGATTTTTAAATCTTTTTAAATCATTTGATTTACTTAATCTTTTTGATCAACCAACCAGGATCACCGAGTTAACAGCCACCTGCTTAGACAATATTTTTTGTGAAAATATCTCTATTGAGAAATCAATTATAAACTGTTTGAAATCAGATCACTGTGGTCTATTGACCAAATTTGAGCACCGTCATGTCTCTCAATCAGTGGATATTAGTTATAGACCAGTTACCAAGAGTCGAGTAAAAAAGTTTCAAACGAATATAAATAAAAATATTTCTAACTTACTGCCCCAAGGTCATCATAACATAGATGATCAGTATAGGCATCTCTTTGAGATAATATTGCATGAACATAACCATATTTTTCCTAAGAAGAAAGTAACTGTTGATAATTTTAAGTTTAAATTTAGTGATTGGGCCACTCCAGGCATCCATAAAAGTAGAAATAAATTATACGAATTATATGGATTAAAAGCTAACTCAAACTGTCAAAAACTAGTTGAGCATGTTAAATTATATTCAAAAACATTCAAGAAATCATGTCATATTGCAAAGTCCATTTTTTTGAGAGACAAAATAAAACTGGCTAAAAATAAAATCAAAGCCACTAGGAACATAATTAATAAAGAAACCTGTAAATCTAAACCTCGCGATCACTCATTCTCTCTCAAAATTCAAAATAATGTTATTGAGTCTGAGATTGAAATAGCAAATACATTTGAAACTTTTTTTTCTAATATACCTATTGTAACTACAAGCACGTTAAATTCTAGTCCACATATAGCTGAGTCCCTGCTAACATCTAGTGTTGATGGGTGCACAAATCAGTTCTGCTTTGATCATGTTGATTCTCATGACATCCTCAAGGTATTTAAGGAACTTAATATGAAAAATACAGAAGATTTGTGGGGTATTTCGATTAATCTACTCAAATCAATCATTAATACGATATCACCCCACTTAGCTAAACTTTTTAATAATTGCATAGACCAAGGTCAGTTTCCCATTTGATGAAATTTAGTAAGGTCATCCCGCTTTTTAAATCTGGTAGCAAAAGTGACCCATCTAATTATAGACCCATTTCTATACTACCAGCTCTCAGTAAAATCTTTGAAAAAATTATATTGAACCAGCTGCTTTCACACTTTGATTTAAATAACTTACTACATGAGAAACAATTTGGTTTTACTAAACACAAGAGCACAACTGATGCAGGTGTAGCACTTATCAAACACATATTTGATGCTTGGGAAAACAAGCAAGATGCAGTAGGAATATTTTGTGACCTTTCAAAAGCATTTGATTGCGTGGATCATGAAATATTACTGATTAAGCTAAGACATTACGGTGTTTCAGGTATCTCATCTCAATTAATACAATCCTATCTTACAGATAGAACTCAAAAAGTTAGTATCAACGGAACTGCATCTTCCGGTGCCACCATACGTATGGGAGTGCCCCAGGGATCTATATTAGGACCTTTGCTTTTTCTTATTTATATAAATGATCTTCCTACCTATGTCAAAGATATTTGTGAGATAGTATTATTTGCTGACGATACCTCGTTGATTTTTAAAGTCGACAGAGGTAAGCAAGCATTTGACGATGTAAATAATACTCTCTCAAAAGTACTATGTTGGTTCACTAGTAATAATTTATTACTTAATGCAAAAAAAACAAAGTGCATCAAATTCTCTATGCCCAATGTGAGACAGGTTGATACTATTGTAACTATGAATGACGAGCCATTAGAATTAACAAATTCTACTGTATTTTTAGGAATAACTTTAGATTCTAAGTTGCAATGGGGTCCGCATATAACGGCCCTGGCAGGGAGACTCAGTTCCGCTGCTTGTGCTGTTAGAAAAATACGACTCTTGACTGATATTGAAACAGCAAGACTAGTATATTTTAGCTACTTTCATAGTGTTATGTCGTATGGTCTACTGTTGTGGGGTTCAGCTGCAGACTTGAACACCATTTTTGTACTTCAAAAAAGAGCCATCCGCTCCATTTACAAACTTAGACCACGCGACTCGCTTAGGGAAGTATTTAAGAAGATCGATATTTTAACTGTGCATGCTCAGTATATTTTAGATAACATAATGTATGTGCGCAAAAACTTGCATCTGTTCAAAAAAAACAGTGACACTCATAAACATAATACCAGAAATAAAAACAAATTGAAAACTCCCAGTCTTAGGCTACACAAGGTGGGAAACTCATTTGTGGGTCAATCTGTAAAATACTTTAACAAAATACCTCAAAGTCTTGTTGATCTACCTCTTCACAAGTTTAAGTCTGCAATTAAAGCAAAGTTAATGAAACAAGGTTATTATAATGTAGAGGATTACTTGAACGACAAAAGTTTGTGGTCATAGTAGGAATAATCTGCTCCTCTGCTCAATATTGTGTTCTTTTTTCTACTCGCATTGACTGTACTCTGAATTTATTTTTTGTAAAACAAACAAAGTTGAAAAGAGTAACTATCGAGTTTCTTGCCGGAGTCTTCTCGATAAGAAGCAACGTCCGAACCGGTGGTAGATTCACATTATGTATATTCACGATGTGTACTAATATTGTACTATTTTATTTACGTTTATTATTATTATTTCTGTATACTTTTTTGACATGTCATAAGTGCTTTATACAAGCTTAAATGAATAAATGATTTTTTACTTACTTTACTTACTTACTTTGAAAAGGCTGCTTTAAATCATTTATTATTCAATGTTACGGTCCATTATTTGTTTATTTAGTTGCAAAATTACAGAATTATAAAAGAAACTCACATGTTCACTCTCGATTAGAAGACAACCATTTACTTAAAAGATAATCGTGTTTCGCATTAAGGGGTGCAATAAGAGCATTGCATACTGCATATACATTCACGTGACGATAAAATGTTTGGCAATAAAATTTAAGTACTTATGTATTTAGGAAGATTTAATCTAAGTAAGTGTAAATATCCGTCTCTCACTCAAAATTGTTTTACAAACTGTTCAATTGAGTCAATCGATCTCTGTGAAATTATTCCCCCTGTGTTGGTTAACTCAAAAAACCATGATTGAGGCAGATCACCACATTGAGTAGTCTCCAGCGTGTTCTAAACTTGCGACTGGCTCTCGTACTATGGCGGGTGCTTTGAACTCCTGATGGCTGCTGTACGTACACTTGTGTGACTGTCGCCGTTCTAAGATCGTTCAGATATCTATTATTATCTAGGTCGTGCGTGTAATGCCTACGTCGGCATTGTTAGTTGTAGAATCATGAAAATAAAATATAATGAAAAAATAACGCCTTATTTAAACTTCTTTGAGGCACAGGTGTCACCTTAGCTTGGACACCTCCAGTAACCTGCACATTTGCAGAAAGTGTATATATTTGTGAGTGTGTATGTAAGGCTAGTGAAAAACTATACTCCCTTATTTCCCATTCTCCCTCATTGAACCCTAATTGAGACTTTAATTAGAGAGACCTAATTTACTTCGAGACCATGGCAAGTGGTGTGTTGTCTGGCGCATATACTGTTAGATGCTATCAAGCCTAGTGTTAGTTAGGGTTAAGGCGTTCTGCTAGGCTCGTTGACGGACAGCTTCATCAGAGACCAACTGCCTCACATGCTTTTGAAGCACAGAGATGCCAGGGATGACCACCTTACTACCCGAGCTGCAAACGAGGCTCAACATTAGCACGTTGCTGATCCGCTATCGGACCTACACCACAGGCACCTTTATAGCGCTACTCAATGTACGATCTCCCTGAGAAAAACGCCATTTATTTGTTACTGGAGTCTTTACCAAGACGTGTAAAGTGTCAAAATGTTTCATTCTGCTACCCATTTCCGATCTCCATTATCATAATAACAAACGCATCGAGTGTCCGACCTCCGTATGCCGGTAACTCGCGTGTCACACGCGATAACAAATCGAATGCCACCGGTCTGTCCGAATAAAAGCTGACGCTAGCTGGTGATAATATTGCATTGAAATTCCGCGCAACATCACCCGTGGATATGCCGCTACTGAAACAAAGCGTTTCTCGTCTTTTTTTAGAACGCGCACAGAAGGAGTCGAACTGTCTGTTTGAGAACCCAAAGATCTTCAAGAACGAATTTTTCTGGGCAAGCTTTAGGATTAATTGCAGTCAAGAGAAGAAACTTATTTTGCCACCCACACGGTCTACGAACCCACGAACGGTGGGTTTCAGGCGGCCTCTACAAACTTAAGGATCAAGCTCCACGCTCACTCCGTCCACCAAGATGGTAATAGACCTACAATTGTTCGCCCTTCCTTTGATTAAAGAGGATAGTCAATAATATATCTTTTTTAAGTTTTGATCAGAGACTCTTATCGTTATTTGTGTCTTAGAATGCCGTGTATGAAAGTTGCAATATTTAAGTCTCATGTAAAAAGATGATATTTACATGTAATATCTAGTTATTTGTTGGCAAGCGATACTTTAAACCATATTCACGACTGGCGTGTTGCACGCGACACACGAATAAATGCACCGTTTGTGTTTTGACATAATGGACCAAGCAAACGTCCGATACTCCGATTTCCGATTAAACTGTGATGCACGATGCGAAGTAGTTTGAGCGCATGATAGGGCAATATTTATGTACGTAATACAACTAAATAAATAAATATACATCTAGCAACATGTCATCTATACACCGAACTAAGCAGCCCTTGCAATGTCGGTGTTAGAGTCTGATACACTAGGTTTATAAAATTATGTCCATGGTATATTCAAAAAGCGATATACTTCTGCTACCGAAACTATCTACTCTGGCGATTGTTGCTATCTTCCCATACATATCTCGGCCCCTCCTCCAAGACTGCAGCTTTCTTATACTATTCTATATTATGATACTCCAGAGAGTGATGGATAAACAGGGAATAAATTATCGCGGCTTCTTCCATCTATGTACTCGTATGGCATGAAATTCGGTTTTCCCCTTGACGCCAGAGTTTTCGGACGGGTGATTAGCCAATCCAATATACTTACTAGCAAATTCGTGGTTGACCTAGTCAAAGTGATTTTAAAAGCTCAAGCCATCCAAAGTTTATTTATTTTATTTATTTAATCTTTATTGCACAAAGAAAAGTACAATTGGCGGACTTAAAGGAATTCTCTACCAGTCAACCACTAGGTGAAGCAGAAATCTTTACGGCGGGGTTTTGTAAAACTAAGTTTCAGTAAGATAAAAGTAAACAATTTACTCATATAATATATATACCTACTTATCTAAATTAAAATATATATATATATATGTGTACCTACTTACATATAAAAATAGCAAATATATACATATAAATTCATAAATACAATGATATATAAATACATATTATGTACTCAAATGGAAGACGAAACATTAACTCGGAATGATATGATCGACGATCTGACTAATCTGACCAATGATTAAATAGCACTAATTGAAACTGGTTAGGGTGTCTGTAAAAAAAAGCTTGTGGATAGATTTTTTGAAGGAGAACCTATTGGGGGACATTTTGATTCTGTTCGGAAGCGAGTTCCATAACCTTATAGCAGCTAAGGTAAAGGAGTTAGACACATGCGTGGATAGATGAGGGGGAGTGGAAAGTTTTAAAAGAGTATTTGAGCGTTGGTTACGTGAGCTGCACTCACCCCTATATTTAAAATTACGCTTGAGATATTTAGGAGCATCGGGATTTTTAAGTACGTTGAACAGTAAACATAGCGTTCGAGAATTTCTTCGTTGGCGGATTTTAAGCCATTTCAATTTAGAGCGGAACGGAGAAATATGGTCAAATTTTCTTACACCGAAAATGAAACGAATGCAACTATTGACTAGGCGTTCGAGCCTATCGAGAAGCGCCTGGGACAGGTTGGAACAGCAAACGTCCGCATAGTCAATATGAGGCATCAGAAGGGCTTGGACCAGTAAAATTTTGGTGCTGAGTGGGAGAAAGTTTTTAAATCTATACAGAGAGCGTAAGGTAGCGACGACTTTTCTGCTTGTTTCCTTGATTTGTTTGTCCCAGCTAAGGTTATTATCTACGTATAGGCCAAGGTTCTTAACATGGGGGCTGAACGGGATGTTAGTGCCGTTATAGGTTAACGTAGGACCGTCGGTACTGAGGTGACTCAGCTGTCGCGGAGTACCTATCACAATTGCCTGACATTTAGCTGGATTTACTGAAATACCGTAACTGTCAGACCATTCGAGCAAACGTTGGAGATCGTTATTCAGTAGGCAAACAGCATCCTCGAAGCCATTGGCGTCAGTCTGTACATACAGTTGAAGGTCATCAGCATACAGATGGTAGGAGCTGCAGAGATTAAGTGTGACAAAGTTGATGAAAACAGAAAATAGAAGTGGGGATAATATACCTCCTTGTGGAACTCCGGAATCCAGATTACACCACTGAGAAATCGTATGACCAATACGCACAGCCTGTTGCCGTCCACGAAGATAAGACGAAAACCAGTTTAATTCATGTGGGGTGATGCGTAAATGAGAGAGCATTGCTAAGAGGATGTCATGGTCCACGACGTTGAAAGCGTTGGAGAAGTCCACTAGAACCAGAATAGTCAATTTGGAAACGTCAAGACCAGTTCTAATGTCTTCAGTCACCTTGAGAAGTGCAGTGGTGGTACTGTGGCCAGGACGAAAGCCCGATTGGAATTCACTGACAAGATTAAAAGAAAATAAATACCGGGAAAGTTGTTTATGCACAACAGCTTCAAGTGCTTTAGAGAGAAATGGAAGAATCGAAATGGGACGGTAATTGCTAAGAAGACTGGGGCTAGAAATTTTTGGAATAGGTCGAATAATAGCTTTGCGCCAAAGTGAAGGGAATGTTCCAGAGGTTAGAGAAAAGTTGATGATGTGCGTTATGATCGTCAGAACAAAATCAAGAATGGGCAGCAACAGGCTTCTACTAATCCCATCACAGCCAACAGCTTTAGTCTTGATAGAAGAAATTATTTTACGAACCTCTTCGCAAGAGACGGCAGAAAAACTAAAGCAAGTGCTATGAGGTGGTGGAGACATTGAAGACAAGGCACTTATAGTTTGCGTTTTTAGATCATCGCGAAGTTTAGGAGTGGTGGAAAAGTGATTGTTTAGGTCATTTGGAGAGTGTGTGCATTCGATATTTGCAGAATCGGATTTGCCAATGCCTATAGAATTCAAAAACTTCCACGTGTCAGAAAAGGACGAGTTTACAAGATTGTCGTGAAAGTATCGTCGTTTTGCAGCCCTTACCACTTGATTACAGCGATTCCTGGCTTTTTTGAACAATTCTCGGTTGACATCGCTTCGGTTTCGCTTGTAGACCCTGAAAGCTCGGTCTCTCCTGCTCATAGCGACCCTGACTATCTCAGTTATCCACGGAGCTGGAGGACGCCTTAACCTTACTGTCCGGAGCGGAGCATGGACATCGTACAGCTTCAATATAGTGCTATTGAACTGAGATAATTTTTCGTCCACTGACGATGCCAAGAGGACCGGTTCCCAGTCAAGAGAGGAAGCATCCTGTTGCAATTTAGCAACGTTAAGCTTTGAAAAATTCCGTAGGGTAGCCATTTGGGGTTGTCGTTTCAGAGGTTTTATTTTATAAGACAGATAGATGAGATCATGGTGCGAAAAACCAGGAGCGGAAACTTGGCCATGTTTAAGGACACGCTCAGGCGAAGAAGCGATGATGAGATCGAGCCACGTATCATCAGTGTTATCATTAAAATGAGTTGGGTCAAGAGGAAGTATTGAAAGGTTTGTTGACTCGACAATAGTGCGTAACTTAGATGACCGGGGCCCCACCTTCATTAGATCAGCATTAAAATCACCCATGATTATAATGTTTTGAAAGTCTGTGACATAATTGCCCAATACAGACTCCAGGTCTGCAAAGAAGTCAACAGTAGGTGGAGAGTAAACAACTCCCAACAGAGCTTTATTTCCCAACAGCTTGACATCGAGAAAGAGATATTCCATTGACCGTGAATATTGCGGAGCAGAAGCAGCCAAAATATTATATTTTATACAGCTATTAAGATAAACGGCTACCCCCCCATATCCCTTGCCTATGCGGTCGTTACGCAGAAGAATATATCCCGGCAGGCCATAACTGGTAGAGGCCAGGTTGGGTTTGAGGAAGTTTCAGAAACCAACACTGCGTGAACGTTACTGTCTGAGAATATGTCAAGCAGATCTCCGTAATGGCTGGGTATACTCTGGGCATTGATATGGCAGACAATAAAATTCTTACTATCGGGAAAATTTAATTTAATCTGGTCCCGGAGGGTGTCTACCTGAGCTTGTGAGTCATCAAGGGAAAGATAAGATGTGCTAGATTCATTGGCAGAAAAAAATAAATCGTCATCTGACATTCAAAACCGTGTTAGTTAAGTTCCTGCTCCGTACTGATAATGTTGTGGTTAATCAGAACACCTGTGTGTGTGTCACCTCTTTGTGGAGCTTCAAGAATTAAGGTTTACGCCTTACATTATTCTTAAACAATAAATGCCAATGGATTCCTGATTGATGTGACTTGTAAAAGAAACCTCTCCCAAATTGATATCTGATGTTGACCACTGAAATATTCATGAAGACACTTCTGATCTAAACGCTTATTGGTTTGTAAACGAAGGAATTATTTATTTGCCTGCGGTCATAAATCAAAGTAAGCGTTATTTGTTATCACTAGTAGATACTCGTATGTCTTGGATGGTGTCTTGACCGGGTAGTTTTTTTTGTATGTCGCACGGGGTAAAGCAGACTAACATCGAGACGAGTGAACAGGCATTTACTGGGCAGACCCAACATAGTCCACATCGTCACTTTCAATCATGGGCGATTGTGATCAAATGATTTCCTAGTCTACAGTAAAAAAGTCCACATTTATCTGTAAGACGTTTGACAAAATTGATTACAAAAGAGGACTAAAAAGGGAAAAAACATTACCGTACATGTCGTTCGAAGGACGTTAGAAATCCAACTTACTCGTATGTATGTTGCCAGAATAGCTCTGTCTATTTGATACAGTCTTGTGTAAATAATTAAAAGCGACTTTGACCTATTGCTTACTGATTCAGATTGCCACCAGCTGCGTGGACTGCGTGGTAGGATCCTTTAAAACGGATTATGGTATTCTATGTTTGTCTTTGATTCTGAAAGCTTGTCAAGGACGAGGTTTGTTGAGTAAACAAAATAAAAAGTTACTTTATTGACATTTAACATTTAATTGGTGTCTCAGCTAGATTCTTGTTGAACATTGTTATTTCTAGAAAGGGGCCGAAATATTAAATATCTACTCCTAAGTATTTCTGTAATGGAGACTATTTGCTAGCAAGCACAACCCGTGACTCCTGGTAGCTCCTAAGTTGAAAGGACAACCTACCCCCTGACTCTTGAATATAATTTCGCTGGATTGGCATTACATTACTGTCACCAAACATTTTTTTGAACCTTAATGCTTTGGAACAAGGTTCATAAATTTCTTGTTTGACATTTCTGCAATGCTTGTCCAATGAAATTCTGTTCAAGAGTCAGGCCCCTGATAAGTGTTGCAGAATTTCTAGTTTGCAACTTCCGTGTGCTTATGTCCGGCAGTGTTACAAATGATGATGATGACAGTTTAATAAATACACACGGATGTTAAAGAACCAAATGAAAGCCTTAAATCACTTAGTAAATTAAAAACAAATCAAAACCCAACTTTGGTTGTTAACTTGTTTGCATGGTGATGCTACATCCATAAATAATTTCACCCCCAAAACAAAAACAACGTTGTTTCCATAGCTCTCATCAATTCATAACAAGCGAATTGTGGGACCCCTCAAGTTCGAACTAGCAGAACTGTAATAAATTATTTTCACGGCCAAATACTTGCTAACCAAAGCAATAAACACCAAACCGCGAAAGAAACATTGCTCAAATTACCTTGAACCAAGTTTGTGCTGCTCCGAAGCTAGTAAAATGAATAAAAAGGAGTAGAACCTTATTTCTAAGAGTGTAGGTATCATAAATAATTGACTTAACTTTTATGATGCATGATTTAGCAAAAACCTTGTACTTCTGGACATTTTTCTTTCAAGTGCTCATGTGCTGTTCAAACATCCCAAAATATTTCTAACTTTATTCACACTGTCTCAAGGTACTCGTAGATAGTGACTTGGTCTACGTTTACACGGTGAAAATTAAGGTTCTTTTCCGTAAGTGGCGACGTTACTAGCTGACACGCCCTCAGTGGCGAGGCAACGAACTGTGGGCTCGGCTTGATGAGGTGTAGCCATAGGTAGATAGCAAAGGGTTGTATCAGCTGTGTGATAGTCATGTAAGTCTTTTGAGTCATTGTTATCTAGATTCTTTAACATGGGATTAGGAACATCTGAGTTTTCGAGAGTGACCAGTAGCTAGAGGTCGTCATCCATCTTCTACTACAAATGTGTTGTAAACTTTTCTGCGCCAGCACCAATCAGCTCTTGGCGCTTTGTGCCCTGTCCACTGCTGCTTACAAAGCGACTCGATGACTTCGATGATTCTTCGGATTTCTTCATTTCTGTTTTGATAACGTGGCGAAATAGTACATCCCCTCAGTTCGTTAATGGTCTTCAATTTTCTTCGAAAACCAATAGTAAGGTACAGTTTTCACATTCATCTGTTTTAAGCTTTGGATCCATCAGTTGTTACTTTCGAGGAAAATTTGACAGTTTTCGATATCAAAACACTCTTACCAACCTTTGCAATAGCATTAACCCGGCTCAAGGATCTCCTGGCTCTGTCAAGAACACCGTTTATTTTTTTGATCGCAGTCACTATGAGATGAAGATAAGATACTAAATTATTTATTGCACATTAAACAAATGGTTTATTTAAGTAATAAGTACACTTTATGCGAGAAGGTATGTTGAGAGCGCAATAGCCTGTTACTGTTAAAAGTTGCTCATTCAAATCTTAAAAGCTTTTCAAGTGACGCCTTATTTTATGACTGACTTTCCGCCCGCGGCTTCGCCATCGTTATTGTTAAATATGGTCAAATTACTGTAAAGTTTTATCTAAATCCATTAAGTAGTTTTTTTTTTCCGCCAAACAACCACACTTCTTGTCACGGTCTCGAAGTAGGGATTAATATCCCTGTGTTACGAGGTACCACACAAGGAAATAAGCCAGGGGCGTCTCCCAGCACACCCAGACCCGAGTTAATTCAGAAAAGATCGTTTCCTGAATTGACCCGACCGGGAATCGAACCCGGGACACTACGGAAATCGAGGCGAGAAACCGTGCTACAGCGCACTACGCCAATCGTGTCAAGTTTTTGCGTGAAAGAGTAACAAAAATCCTCACAAACTTTCGCATTTATAATATTAGTAAGATGAGTAAGCTGTCACGGTGCATGTATGTATATCGTAACTGCCTACTCACTCTTGCCTTGCAATCTCAAAAATAGCGCTTATTACAAGTTTCCTACACTACATCTAAAAAGTAAAAGTAGCCATGTTATTAAAATTCAAAAACAAGCGTGGGTGGCATATGCCGTCTGGAACCGGTCTCGGAAAATGAAAGTTGTTGAGTAATATTTACTATTTGTGACCTCGATAGATGCCATCGGATATTATTTAATAACTGCGGCTGGTAGCGGATTTTATTCGGAACGGATTATGATGAGCGAAACGAAATTAGTCTAGGAAATAATGAGGGGAAACGACAATAGTTATAATATAACTGTTCGTTCATCGTTATCGATCACCCAAAGTTGCAATGAATTCGTTTGCTTAAATAAAAGGAAATTGTCATAATTAACTAGTAGCAGGGTGGCAGTTGCCATTGCTAGGTGCCCTGAATCAACATTTTTGTTTCCAAGAAACACTGGCATTGAGGTTAGTTACAGTTACGTTCTGTATAGATGACTAATTTGACACAAATCTTCTAAAAACAGAATAGCTTTAAGAGAGATAGGCAAAATGGATTCTTTCACCCGTTAGGCTGCCCGTCTGCGTACCGAGAAAGCTAGACTACGGCGTCATCCTCACACAATCTAACATCTATTGGCTTGCACCAAAAAGTTCAGTGACTTGTTTCTTTTTCGTACCAACTAGACATGGAACGCTCTTATAGCGCATGTGTCTCCTTCCTCATAAACTCCCGGGGTCTTTAGTGGGGCGTGGGTTTAGTGGTTGCTAAGCATTACTGTGCTTTTCACCCACATATCGGGAACTTCATGGCCTCTTTCCATAAGGTGGAGTATGGGATCATACTGTCGAGCAATAAAAACCTGAACCTGATGTAAAACGCCCGCTTAATAACGCTTTGTTTTCCTGCTGGTGGTTGGGCTATCGCTTATTGACGAGCTGCAGTACAGGAACCCTTCCTTAGACTATCGGTTGATTCGCTTATCTAGCGGACGACACAAACTTTACCTCTAGACTTACAGAATCGGCACTTGCGCGAATGATTTTTTAGTGTTGCACGTGCCCATAGACTGCTGGCTTTTCATCAAGCAATCGCATGCTTGCTTGCTTGCGTTTTGATGCGTCTTTGCGACCCAAAAGACGCTGTATAACGCTTCTATGAACGCTCGTACTTGGGAATAACAATTCTGACATGGACAGTGAAATTGCACGGATCATAAAATTGCTTATGCCAGACAAAGATAACAAAGACATCAAAGAAATAATACAACGAAGAGCTCGTATAACCATTCAAGTCACCATTAACTACAACAACTGCATTGCAATGAAATATGATGAGTATTTAATTATAAACGGAAGGAAAACTGTCCTGGTAAATCGCGATACACTAATTATGTATTGCATTTTGCAAATGAAAATCCTGAAATTGACTTAAAACAGAATAATGATTTGATTAGTATTGTGTTTTGCCCTTTACACAGAAGCAGAATGTTTAAAGCTGATAAGTTAGTGGTTCGGCAACAAAACATTCGTCAAGTTCCTAAACCATTGCGTGTTTCGTCTTGATAAGCAAAGAAAAGATCCAACGTTAGTCTTCAATGGTAGTCTTACAATAGTTTGCTTCGGATCTGTAAGGCAGGTCAACGACAGTGCGTTGAAAGTGAAAACGTTACGGCCTTAGTCATCACCTGAACTAATAGCTTCCGAGTGGAGATTATGTTCGAAGAATTTAAGGGTTTTATTTTTCTTTACATATGCTCACGACTATATCCCAAACAGGGTAATCAGAGGCAAGTTAACTGTTGCCGTCATGGTGAACGGAACACTCAGAAGCCCAATTTGCAAGCGTATTAGAAACCAAAGTGTTACATACTTGGTAAGTCTTCCGCTATCAAGAGTTGCTTTGATCTTAATATCGACGTTTTCTATCACCGGAGGGTTAGTCGCTAATTTAACAATGAACACATAGATGGTTATGGTCAGATTTGATTCCGGGACACACGAGTCCCAAGCTGGAGTGCTAACCCCTACGCCGCGCCCGATTTTTTTTCAAATTCCATGAATGCACTTCTACTCATAAGATTTCTGCACTCACAAAATCGCAAGTTATGTTTTATGAAGTGACTCAAATCGGACGCCTCATTTCACACCGGATTCTTTTGTGATTATTTTATTTATTACCTCATTAGATTATATCACCTTGTGCTGTAATATCAGTTGTAACGCCTGTGTTAATTCCAACTTTTTACTTAAATCTCCTTTGGCTTTTAAAATCCCAACCAACCAAGACCTACAAGTTTGCTGAGGCTCTGTTGTCACTCATTCTTTGTAGTGTCAAATGTGTTACGTAGACATAGATAACTTCTTCTCTTTTTGTAACACATCGTTTTGAAAAGAAATATAAATCTTATTATCACCCTCTGATAACCAATGGTCCATCGCTTCTCTGGATGCGTTGCATGAAGTTCTTCTAGAGGGGTTTGAAAAAAATCTACAGGGTGGGTTTGAGTACTACCTCTCTAGTGATGCATATACAGGCACTTCAAATGTTTGCTTGCCGTTGTACATAAAATGACTGAAAACTGGAAAATAGGCAATAAATGACTTAAGACAACATATTTCCTCTATTGTAGACACAAACATACTTAATACGCATATCGAATAAAACTAACTTCCTAATACCGTATGAATTGCTGTGCCCACAGACGTTACGTGATCCGGTACGATTACACGCATATCAATAACAACAATTCCGCAAACAATGCTAAATTGAACTTAATTGCAAAGCAATAAGCACTCTGTGCACGCGCAGGACAGAAACGCGATGCGAATATCAATGTTACAATATTGGATTGGTTATTGTCGGAGTGACCTTGGAATAGGCTACTTAATTGCGAGCTTTGAATCGAGATCTATATAAAGAATTAATGACATGTTCAAAATAATTGATGCTACCTATGTAAGTGACGCTTCATTAAGTTTTGACATCTGTTTAAAGATGTAATCAATAGCTGATTTAGTTCCAATAGGATAATACAATTTGAACCTACTCGTAGTATACATCCTTGTGAAACTTTAGTTGTGTGAATATCTTTTATATTCGATTTTTTTTTGTCCGCAGGGGTGCAGAACTCGGCGATGTCAGCCTGCTACGACGAATGCCTAATGTCGAAGTGTTGGCTTTAAGGTGAATATAAAGTTTTGGCTTAAATGACCTCGGTGATTCATAATCTAAATTGTCAATTCAGGATATGATCTTTTCTGAATTGACTCGGGTCTGGGTATGCTGTGAGAGACGCTCCTAGCTTATTTCCTTGTACCTCGTAACACAGGGATATTAATCCCTACTTCGATACCATTACAAGAGGTGTTGTCTGGCCCATATTTGTGTTTTTGAATACTCGATTAAGACTTGATTGCGGACAACAATTTAACTATCATTTAACCAATTTCCATAGATACGTTATCAAAAGATTACATAATAACTGAAGCATGTTCTAGTTTTCACCAAATTGGGCCACCTTTTATAGACGACATTGTAACGGGTGCTACCTGTCGAATCGATAGCCATTAGTTTGCTGGTTTGTCAAAAGCTTCAATGAGGTCAGGCTTCAAAGCTTCAAAGGAGGTCTTTAGTGGTTTGTATGTAATAGGATGACCTGGATACTTTGGTGACAATTCGGTTAGTTTCACGTCAACCACAGCCAGAGTACTCTTTACAGATAACGTTGAGTTCTCTTTTATGAACTCGCATACTGCGCTCAGTCCATAGTTTTGTGTCATATCCCTCAGTTAGTGAGTTTTATTGTTCTTTGGCAAACTTTGAGGATGGTCAGTAGACTCTTAATGAAATGCCACTTCCATAATATATTTGGTTCCTTTATCATGCTATTTTACATGCAGATGAAGTTGTAATAAGTACAACGTATAGCAATCTCAGTGATCGTCGCGACCCACGCACCGTGTCGGCAACTATGCAATGTGTAGCGGCTGTGACTGCAGTGTGTGGTTGCTAGCGAAAAACCCCTACTATCATTCTGTGGAACCAACATCTAAACTAATATTATAAAAAGGATCGATTTCTGTTTGAAACGAATTAACTCAAAACCCACTAAACTGGCTTATTTTTTTTCCTACGTTATCATATAACACTAAGTAGCATAGGTCATTTTAACTGAGAAATTAGTTCTCACGCACGGGCGATGCCGCCGGCTGAATTTTTTGTTAAAAGTACGATGACACGAGCTTTGTTAAAATCTTAATCCAGGACATCCAAGGAACTTTCATTCAAGGTAGCTGAGTTATATCCAAAAATGCAAAACAGCTTGAATCCGTATTGCGCAGGAATGAATGTCGTATGGTCGGAAGACTTTAGGCTGTTATTTGATATCGGTATCGGCACAGTTTGTGAATTAGCAATAGGACAGAAAGCGGTTGCAGGATCGTTCCAAAGGACAGTCTTCACGTCTCTGTTGGCAGTTCGGCTGACATCTGTCTGAAAATGGTATAGTGGTGGGAGCGCCGACAAATAACGTTATGCCGAGGTTTTCATACAAAGTCAGTGAAATAAATACTTTTGGTATGAAAACCTCATAATAAAACTAAGTTTAACAAATCTAATTTTCACTTCGATAGTGTCTATCACAGGTAGTCAATATGACACATCATTTTCCTATACACTTATCACTATAATATAATAATCACCCGGTATATTCGCAATTCCATTGGTAGGAGTGTGGTATACGCGTACACGCACCCATAATATGCGGCTCGATTGCCACTGCGCACGCGTGCTCGCTCTAATTGACGTTTGTGACAGGGCTGCTATTCTGGCAAGGCTGAATTTCATTTAATACCTAGTACTAGACTTAAGTTCAACAGTTAAAAATCGAAATATAAAACTTTATTATCTTAATTGCACAAAAAGACAAGATGTAGGTACACAGCTTATCGCTCTAAGCGATCCCTTTCAGGTAACCTTCGATAGAAAAGCTTAATATCCTTTCGGTTAAAATAATGCAGCATAATATAATTTTAATCACTTTGTACAACATCGGCATCTCGAAAATATTACCATTGGGTAAAAACAACTCCGAATAGGAGGCCATAGAGGAATGAGCTGGTCCTAAGGCATATTCGGAAAACTTCGATGGCTAAAAGCCAAAGGTTGCAGTCAGGGCGTCCGGCGTCCTTCCTACCCGTTCAAAGTTTTTTATTGCACCATTTTGAGTTTTTTAAGTGTAGATAGTGTAATAGTGAAATTAAAAGTGACATCCCTGTTTTGTGCGATGAGTTGATTGATGCTCAGCCAATTGTCACTCGAAGCTGACTGCTCGTAACCCCTCAGAATCACTATTGATGCCTATCTGATGCATTCTACTATTTGCATTTAGCGATAACTTGTTTTTTCTGCTTTTTTTTAAGATTCTATCAATGTTTCAGGGAAATTTCTTCCTAAATATTATTTTTTCAATTATTATTTTGCTGTCACTCAGACACCGGACAGCGAATAGTTGCGGGTTCTGATACTTCAAAAGAGTTTTTTCCCTTTTTTCTTATTTTTATATCAAAATGTTGATGCAGTTTGCTTTTTATAAGACAGAAAACAATAAAAAGAGCCAAAAATTCCACTGAAACCTGCTTTAAACTAAAGGGATGCAGGCGGTAAGGTCACGACCTTTCCGCCTCCATTTCTTCAATGCCATTAAAGGATATTAGGTTTAATACACTTTCTAAAAGCAATTTCGTTGCAGCTATACTAACTGCAGAGCTACATTATAACGTAGACAGGTCATGACCTGTCCCGTCAGCGCTTCCCCATTCCTCCCCGACTACCAATTAGCCCAGACTACCTGGTAGTTCCTTGTTTCATTCTTTACTTGCTACCACCCTCGACTCCTTCCGTGGAGTTTGGGTTGTTAAAACATTAAAAATTAAATTAAAACGTCCATTGCTCTTGCGGTTAGAGCCACAATCATTATTCTGGTGGAACCTTAATTACGCATAGAAGGCGTGTCAGGGTCGGGAGAACCTGTTTTGATGCCATATATGTCAGGATGTCGCGGCTTGATCAGAACTTACCGATGTCGTTTTTCAACGTAAGAGCATCTTCAAAATATTAATTTATGCAGTAAATGGTTGCGAGAACATTACAGAGAAGCACAATTAGACTTCGTACATGTTAAATACTGAAAATTGTGGGAATTATTATTTGCGGTTGTTGGGGCGATCGACAGCTGGATCAGACCTATTTATTAGCTTTGTTTGCTTTTTAACTTTATGAATTTGGTTTTGTGTTGTGGGCATGAATAGATTTTCTGCTATCGTATTTCGGCTTTCATTGTTTTAGACGCCCTAGAGCCTCATAGACACGTGTGGCTACACACTTATTAATATTTTTTACAAATTATTTATGAAAGATTGAAGTATACATTCCGTTTTGGTGGTAAAAGCATACCACCCAGATGGTAAGAACCCTCAACACTTCGGTCGAATCAAGCGTCACGTAAATGCTTACACCACCAAAACAGTGTTCCTACCTACACCTCGCATGTGCGGTCTTTAAACGTGGAATAGCAGCCTCTTACAATTGTTTATCGGTGATATCGTTTCATCCGAGACAGCCCCTGCATACATACTGTTGAAACGTAATTTAGCTGCCACAAAAACGATTTGTTCTGCAGATAGCTGCATGGTACGCAGACAGTTCATGACCTGTCCAGACTAAGCTTTCTCATCCCTTGGGGTTATTGTTTCTAGACTCATTCTGATCTAATAGCGGACTAATACAACAATGTATTCCAGAAATAGCCGTGCAATGGCCATCAAATATTTATTAAATTGCCAATAGACATAAAGAACCGACCACTCAATCAACTTAAATATAAATAAAAAAATTGACTTGTTCGAAATTGATTGTACAACCTGGCTGAATATTTTGATTTGAAAACAATTTGAATTATTGGGTTTTGATTTAATTGTATTTGTGACTGGGAATGAATTGATTTGTGATTTTTGAAATTTAAAAATTGTCATTTTTAATTGATTTCATAAAATTGTATTTGCATGACTCAAATGGGTGAATGCGTCTTGTTTGCTATTTTATCTGTACCTTTAATGTACCACATTCTTGCAAAATAAATATCCTTATTCTTATTTTTACATAATGAGAACTTATTCAGCTAGCCTTTTCCCTGTTTGGAATGAAATGAAAGTGGTAGACTTGCTTTTTAGTTCGAATGATTTGAGTGAATATAAGTTGTTGGTCACTGCTCATCATCATCATTTTCTGACTATCTCAAGAGCCTTATCCCCAATGTGTCATTTCGCCATATGTAAGGCTCGACGCATCCACTTCCTCCTGACAATCTAAAGGTGCTGATTGCTTTGAGTGAGCATTCACTTGTATCAGAACATCAAACATTCGTCTTTATCAAATTTACTCGCGAAACACATTGCGAACATGACGCTTGATGGATTTTATAAACCAAGCAAAAACGTGACATTACATGGAAATATTTTAAAAAAACTGAGCATTTGCCTGTATTCTACCAATCGTAAAGACGTTACATTACAATGTAATGCTCTAGCAAATGCTCTAGTCTATACCCACCTTTATACTCACTAATGCAAGAGAGTTAAAATTCGATAATTAAAAATTATGATCACTCAAATTCGGAAACTCTGTGACCTTGCAGTATATCAAAACAATTTCAGAATAAACAGGGCTACTGTACATGTAAGGGGTGCTCAACTTTAAGCGACGTTTCATCACCCGGGTGTATGTATATAAGCTACTGTTCTGTGCAGGGGCAGTGAAGCTACAAAAAAACAGTGTTGCCTTACCTATATCTCGTAATAATGGTTGTGACACTTGTGACTGTAAGCGTACCCAGTCCGTGACACTGCGCAGAAAGCAGATAGTACCAAGCCTCGAGTTCAACGTTATCATTACTCGAGACAGTCGACACTGAACCTTATTGTTGGTGTGCCGATAACCATTTTCCGGAAGAACCTGCTTGTGGTGCATTGTCTCCGAAAACAATAGCTGTGTTTTAACCCTGAGTGTGATACTGTTGATAAATCGCTACCATGAGTTGACTATAGTCGCTGGCGTCTGTATTAAAGTAATTGTGTGAAATTCAGTATGTATAAAAATATTATGTTGCGTAGCGTATCGTAGTTTACACACGTTACTGATAGCAAAAATGATAGAGTTTACTGATATCAGTCTCATGATCAATAAGCTCTTAATGGTCCCTCAATCCCATATAAAACAATACAGGTTGGCTTGGCTCCAGCAAGTCAGTGAGAGTTTCTCACAGGGTTAAGTAGTATACTTCCTGGATTGTAGCAAGCAAGTGGCAAGGGCGGCCAATCAGAGCGTGGTGCTGCGAGCGTTGCCCAATCGCCGGTAAGCGCGCGCGCATTCGACCAATCACGGGCGGCACGCCGGCGTGAGTTGGAAACCTTTCAACTGTGGAAATTGCGTCCTGATTATGAAATAAGTATACATAAAATGAGTTCATAATTACTGCCCTGACCGCAAATGCAAAAAATGATTATTTAACATTTTGATGGTCAGGTGCGGAGGCGCCTCGGGGATAATGGAAACTTAACGTTACACCAAAAAAATACATAAACCATATATATATGGTTGATGTATATATATATATATATATATATATATATATATATATATATATATATATATATATATATATGGTTGATGTATTTTTACATATATATATATATATATATATCCTGACAAGATGACCTCGCTCCACCTGATGAAAAGCAGTCGTGAGGTCCAGATAAGAAACTGACAAGCACAGTCATGCAAACGCATCACTGGACTGGCCATCCTCATCTTGAAGGAAACATAAATGTATATGGCAAATTGGCCGGCACGATTGTTACTTACCAGCAGGTACTTGCCTTCCAACCAAGCCAATCGACATATTTTGTTAGGACGTTTGAACCCCTCAAGTAATTCTTGTTTCGATTTCTGTTGATTTCAACCACAATTTAGGAGGTAGATATATAGTCGTTAGACTAAGAGGAGGTTTTAAGAGGAGAGTTAATAGGTATCTCAATGGTCGGCAACGCGCACGTAGTGCCTCTGGTGTTACAGGCGTCCATAGGCTTCGGTAACTGCTTACCATCAGGCGCAGGCGGGCCGTAAACTTGTTTGCCACCTTGTGGTATTAAAAAAAAACTAGGCTAGAGCTCAGTTGCTTCGAAGCAACGACCAAACGCCAAATGCCCACCAGTGAGCTGGTTGTTAAGTCAGCTGAAAGAGCATATTTCTTCTGGCTGACTAAACTGGAGTCCCCCTTTGACAGACTGGACAGTAATGCCTTGAGGTTGCCCGCTTTCATGGGCTGTGTTCGCTGCTTCATTAATACAACAATCATGATTGTTAGCCAACGACGTCCTATGCATAAGAAATCACCATAAGTAAATTTTTATTTTTATCTACACAAAAATAGAAACTAGTAAAATTCGACCTAATTCTAGGACTAAAGCCGGACTCTAACCCGCGTCTTGCACAACTCGGGTGGCTGCTCTTCCAACTGAGCCGTTAACGGACCTGGTGAATTTGTCTAGCGTATTTCACGTTGTAAGCCAACGTTGTTGACTGACACATTGTTGAAAATTCGGCGTATAATTTACTCACAGTCAATGTCCATCTCTTCCAGCATAAACAAGATCCGCACCCTCGGCGACTTTGCGAACTGCCGGCGGCTCCGTGAGCTATACGTGCGCAAGAACGAGATCCGGGACCTGCACGAGATCCGCCACCTGCGCCGCCTGCCCGACCTCACCAGCCTGTGGCTCGATGAGAACCCTTGCACCACGCATCCAGAGTGAGTTGATATTACATGAACGAGATGCCCAACCTAGATGACTTCGTCGGCTGTTGGCGGCTTGGTGAGGACCCCTGAGCCACGCATCCAGAGTGAAATCCGCGTCAGTCGATCCTTCAATGAGGATCGTGACTCTCTCGAATGATTCCTGCAATATGTGCTCCCCAACGGCTTTGCTCTTCTGCCTGATGGAGTGCTGCGCTGATGGGGACCTCCAGCGAGTTGGCGACTTCGTCTGTCCATCTTTTCCATCGTGGTCTTTTACCCTCCAACTTGCCACGCATCAATTGAGTTAACTTTACAATAAGATCTACACCCTAAACGCTTTACCTCAGCAGACTTTGGCCCGATGAGAACCTTTGCACCAAGCATCGATAGTGAATTCCTCCTCAGACGGTTCCTTTCTATTGGAGATCGTGACTCTTGTGAAGAATTACTGCAATATGTCATCTCCTACGGCTTTAATCTTTAATCTTCTGCCTGATGAAGCGCTGCGCTAATGGGGGACCTCCAGGTTCGCGCCGTGGAAGCACCACACCGCAAATGCATCAGTCCTCTAGAATGATTATAATTACATTAAGATCCGCACCGTAGGTGACTCCGCCGGCTGCTGCCGGATCGACGAAACCCACACACGAATCTAGAGTGAGTTAACATTGAATAAACATGATTATGGGTTAATGTGGTAAAATAGCTAAACTATGGGAAACCAACGCTGCAACGGTGCGACAGAAGTGGATTCATTTGTTGCCAGCGTTGCTACATTGTCCACATTTGATAAGATGTCTTTTTCAATGTTTCAGATACAGAATGACAGTCCTCCGGAATCTTCCAAACCTCGAAAAACTCGACAATATTGCCGTCCATCAAGAAGAAGTAAGTCCTCTTTCCTCGGATATTTGTAGTTAATAAATAAAAATAATAAATAAATATCCCTGGACATTATTCCACACAGCGCCATCTAGCCCCAAAGTAAGCTAATTAAAGCTTGTGTTATGGGATACTAGACAACGGATAAACATACTTAAATACATTTTCTTTTGTAAATACATACTTATTATACATAGGAGACACCCAGACCAGTACAAACAGACATGTTCATGCACACAAATGTTTGTACTGTGCGGGGATCGAACCCGCGACCTCTGGTGTAGTAGCCAACTTCTTAACCATTACACCAAGTCGGTCGTCAAAATCGGTTATTTGTAGATTATCGAGAGTTATTTGGAGGGTGTAGATTGATCATTACTGGCATTATTTGTTTATTCGGGGGAGAAAAACGGGGGAACCTCGTCCTAGTAGCACCCAAGTGCATATAGATATGATCGCAGCAATTATTGGTAAACTAAATAAATAGAGAAATTCCTTTTCCCTTTAGGAAATGAAGCTTCTTTGAACTTCTGTAGTATTTTTTACGAAGATAAGTCGGGAATTTTGGAAAAAATATATATAACGTGCTTTCAAGCGTCAAGAATTCATTTTTGACTCCTAGTTAACACGTCGTCAGTCGACACAGTAGACACGATAGAAACAAAAATTGACCGCATCTGTTCGAGGTGTTCATTTGTTGCAAATCGAATTGATATTTTTCAGTTAAATAAATTAATAAATATTAATATATCATATTATGGTAAGTAAAAAAATAATCATTGTTAAAGCAATAATTATGTTTTCTGAAATTTGTATTGTAAAATGATAATTTTTATATGCAATTGAAATTTTGTATGCCGTTAATGTATAGCAGATTAATATAATATTATGTAATAATTAACCTAATAAACTAAGTATACTATCGACATTTCTTAATAACGCGAGTAATCTAACCGCTACTCAGAAGTTAACGGCAGTTTTAACCACTGCGCGCGACATAACCGGGCGCTTAGATTATGTAATGTAAAATGTGAACTACCTCCTAAGTATTTGTAATTTTTTGTCACACTAACGTTAATGTTAAGCAGGCTCACTAATCGTATATTTAAAACTAATTTCTCATGTAAGTGATTTTTATATCATAATGAGAAATAAAGAATTTCTAACCGTAATAAATTTTTACATCCCAATTCAAGGAATAGTAACTAAAATATACAATGTAATCTTTTTTAGATGCAGGAGGCGCAGCGGCGCGGCCAGCATATCCCGGACTCCGATGACGAGGGCTACCCACAGCAGGTGAGAGAAATATAGACTTTGTTTTATTTTTTAATTATACCATATTACAGCAAATAAAAGAAAATCAAATTTAGGCACGCTTTCCACGAGACCACGACACGATGCATAAATAAGTAGTTATAACCCGATTTTTATAACTGTGCACCTCGAGTTGTCAAAATCAACCCCCACCCCCCGCACACCGACGAGGTGCACAGTTTAAAAAAATCGGGTTATTACTGGCCTACTGCTGCATCGAAATCAAGTCATCGCTACAATAAAATAGATGGGTATTGGCTTAATCACCACGCTTGCCAAATGCGGGTCGGTGATCACAAACTTGGGCTATGTTATCCGAAAAATCCGAAAACACACTTCGCCCGACTTGGGAATTTACCCCGGGACCTCCGGGTTTAGGCCGAGCTCTGAAACCACTCTGCTACGGAGGCATAAATAAGTAGTTATCAATGAATACGTTTAAAGACATTTATTCTCATACAAACATACAGTTCTTTTACAATGAGATATAAAAGGGACTTAAATTTAAATTAACAATATTTTGCCACTAACGTCAAGCAAACGTTAATAATAATAACATCTATGGCTTACTTACCAATGTTTCAATAAATTTATAATTGTATTTATGATTATTTCACAGCAAGATAACAATAGCATTTATGATAGTTTCTCAATATATAATATAATTACAAAAATATTTTATAATAATTTTACATTCAATAATAATTACATTTATGATTAAGCTACAATGTCCGCACGTATTCTTTTAGTTTAGTCTCGAATGAGTTGATGTTATCACATTCTTTTATGTTTTTAGGTAATTTATTGTATAGTTGGACACCCTCGAAGCAATATAGTTTTTTTCCCGTAGTTAGTACGTGCTTCAGTTAAGTGAACTTTGTGTTTATTCCTTAAATTGTGCGTATTTACTTTTTTGTGTATCTGTATATTGGATTGTACAGCACTGTGGGTAATGTTTCTCAGGAGAATACAAGCCAAGAATTTACACAATACAATACAAGAAATTTGCCAATCCACTTGCAAATTAAACAAGTTTTTCTAAAACAATACTTTTTTGATGATGCATTAAAAAAAACACGCATATACTCTGTATATAGTCGGCTGTAGCGGCTGGGCGCCTCGTCACCAACCGCGCGAACAACACGTGCGGTGAGCGCACCGCGGCCGACCTAGCTCCGCGACTTATTAACGAACTACCCGCAGATCTCCAGCGATAACACCACACCCAGTAACATTAAAAATGTATTGGAAATGTACTTTTTGGCTCAATTTAAACCAGATCTTCAAGTGAATACCTAGTTATTAACAGTTCGCTTTTTTTTTAGTTATTAACAGGTAAAGTAAGAAATATCAATGATATACCATGTAGTTATTTTATATCGATGCAAAAACCAACCAGCATCATTACAAACCTTAGTGGTTTTCGAATACTGGAAATTATTAATGTTTTTTAAACAATAAATGAAAAAAAAAAGTGGAGTAAATATACATTTGGCGCAAATTTAGCAGGTCTGTTTTTTTGATACACTCCTTTAGTCGACGTTAGGTAGTTATATCAGTACAGTACTTTTATTATCTTATTTAATATGAATCCTAGCAGGAGACGTACGGCCAGTTCCGGCGCCCGCGGTCCTGCGCCTCCAGCCCCGAGCGCGACGCGGGCCGCGCGCCGCTCCGGCACGACCAGGTACGCGGGGGCTAGAGAGAGACAAGGAGAGACGGAAAGAGATGACCTGCACTGAGTTTTTGTTTAAAGATACTTTCTTACCATTCTTTCATATGTTTCAGTTTTTTATTATCTAAAAAGCATTACAAATAATATTATTTCGCATTTATCTTTTAATTTGCCTTTCATGCCATGATATTCATAATTCACGAATTCTAACAATGGTTTTTTATTAATTTAAATATAAAGCTTATTCTAACTAAAAAAAAATATTTTGGTCATAAAATTCATTCTTCATTCAGAAGTTCTAAGGGGATAAACTGAAAAATTATTTAATGTGTCATGTAAATTATACCTTAACTTCTTAGTATGAAGTCTGTATTCAAACGTGTAGTTTGCTTCGCTGAAAGGCGACACTGGTATTCTTTTTATATTCATGTCATAATGTTTCTAGTCTCTCCTTTTTCTGTGTGCTCATCCTGAAAATGTTCATATTCATATTCATATTCATATTCTTTATTGCACTCCATAAGTTACAAAGTTGGTAAAAAACATAATACAGGACATTATGGACCCTGTCGGGCACGGCAAAGATAAGAGAGGGGAGGAGTCACCCTACGCTCGTATTTACAAGAACTATTATTAATTATGATGTTAGTTTTTAAATATATATTATTTTATTGTACTTGTATAAGTATGTTATTTAAAATATCAATAAATCCTATGTGTGTAAGTAGATACTTACAGAAAAAGTTATGAATGTTATGATACTTATTAATTCTCAAATATTATATATTATTATTATTATATGTTTTGAATATTGTACATGTATATTTTATTTAATGTCGTGACCGTAGTTACATATTATTTAAATCTATCCTCCAAAAATTCCTGTAAGGAGTAATAATTTTTGTTATTTAATAATGTTTTTACTTGATTTGCAAAAGGTTTTTCTATATTGATATTTTTTATTGAGTCTGGTAATTTATTGTATATTTTTATGGACATTACTAGAGGGCCTGATGCGTGAAGTTTGAGATTTGAGGTTGGGAGTATTAATTTATTCTTATGGCGTAGTGTATATTTTAATTGCAATTCTTCTCTTTTTTTATAAAATTCAGGGTATTTTTTGACAAATTTGCATATTTCCAGGATATATATACAAGGCAAAGGTAGTATTTTATATTTTTCAAAAAGTGGTTTACAACTTTCTGTATTTTCGATATTAAATAATATACGGATCAGTTTTTTTTGCATAGTGAAAAGGTGAGAGGCGTTTGTGCTGTTTCCCCACATGATGACCCCATAGCTGAGCCACGAGTGTGCATATGCGTAATAAGTAGCTAGGGCCGCTTCTATCGATGTGGTTTTTTTCACCTCACGGAGTGCGTATGCAAAGGAAGATAGCCGAGTTTTTATTTTTTGTATGTGGGATTTCCAGTTCAAATTAGTATCTATCTCTATGCCTAGGAGAGTAATGTTGTTAACTTGTTCTAATTGTATATTATTGCATTTGAAATCTATGTCTAAGGGGGCTTTTTGATATGGATGAAAGCTAATGATTTTAGTTTTGGTGAAGTTTATTTCGAGATTATGATCTTTCATCCAGTTTATTGTTCTGTCTAACATTGAAGATAGTTTAGTGTGTATATCTTTATTTTCATCATTACATGAAGTCAGTAGGGAGACATCATCTGCGAAAAGGACACAAGGTTCATCCATGATCTTTGGAAGGTCATTTATATAAATGAGAAACAATAAACAACCAAGGACACTCCCCTGAGGGATCGACGCGTTTATAATTTTTCCTTTGGATCTTATTATTTTTATCTCTCTTAAACCATGGTCATAATATTCAATATCGACAAATTGTTCTCGATTTTGTAAATATGATGCGAGCCAATCGTATGTTTTACCTCGGATACCTATTCCATATAATTTTTTAAGTAATATACTGTATTGAACTTTATCGTATGCTTTAGTCATGTCTAACAAGACACCAATTGCATATTCTTTATTATTTACTATTTTGAGGATTTCTTGAATGTATTTAAAGACTGCCAAAACGGTTGATCGTTTTTTACGAAAACCATTTTGGCAATCGTCAAATATTTGGTACCTTTCACAGAAACTAAAAATGCGATTACACACAATTTTTTCAAAAACTTTAGAAATCGATGGTAAGAGGGCTATCGGCCGATAGTTATTCGGATCTGATTTGCTATTTTTTTTATGTAAAGGTTTTATTAAGGTGACTTTCAATTGGTTGGGGAAACGTCCTTCGTCGAAGGATTGATTGATGAGTAGGCTAAGTGGCAAGGTGAGTTCAGCGGCACATTGTTTAATCAGGCTAGGGGGGAATTCGTGTTCTGTTCTAATATGTTATGCCTGGAATGTTATCAGTCTAGATCGATCTTTTATTGAGCCATGACAACGCTGCTTTATATACTCGAGAGAATGTTAGAATTTTTTGTTTAGATTTATTGTACTTTCTATAAAATGTGTGTATTTTGACCAAAATTGTTTTTATTTATCAATAACATGCTTGACATTTTCATGTTATCTAACTAAGCTAACCTCATTTTCATGTGTGTGTACTAACTCCTCGCCTCTCCGCAACTCGCCTGGTTGCCTGGTTGCCGGTTGCCAGGGTAGCGACAGTTCGGAAGCCGGGCCGGAACCGCCGCCCGCGGCAGATCCGCCAAGAACAGAAACGCAACAGGTAAGGTTGCTTGGGTTTGTTTTGATTAATCGCATTTGTTTGTTTTTTGAATGATTTCGGTGTTCATAATTTTAGTCAAATCGTTAATTTTATTTTGTATCTTTCGCTTTTTCGTCATTGCCATCTTAACATTTATTTATTTACTTGAATCTCATTATAGTTTTGGATAAACAAAAATAATGATATAATGTCAATTTTACCCGCGACGACGATTAATAAATGTTCGCGTCAAACTTGTAGTCCACTCTAAAGTTCTTACGCGCATGCGCGAGGCCTTTTTTCATAGGTAAAGTAAAAGTAAAAGTAAAAAATATCTTTATTCATATAGACTTTATAAAAAGTACTCATGACAAGTCATATAGTTAAAAAAAAAAATTATAGCAAAAATATATCAAATCAAATCAAATCAAATCAATAATTTGTTTGCAAGAATACAGAGTTACAAATAAGGTCTTAATATAATGGTATGTCATAAGTATTCAGTCTGCAAGCAGACGTGCAAATATTAAATTAAATTATGTTATATGAAATTTAAAATTCAATGAAATTAATTATTCAAAGTGAATTATTAAACTATACTATAAAATTCTAATTATTAAAAAAATACGAATCATTTTTTACACTTATTGCAGAAGTCAGTATATTCTTTAATGTCATAAAAGCAATTTATTAGGAGCCAGTCACTTAATTTGTTTTTAAATTTGAAACTTACATAAAATAATACTATGATAGTAAATATCATAATTAAACATAATGTGACTCTACCACCGGTTCGGAGGTTGTTTCCGATCGAGAAGACTCCGGCAAGAAACTCGATGGTTACTCTTTTCAATCTTGTTTTTATACACTGAAATTGAATTGACAGAGTAAAGTCATAACAAAAAAGTGTGCAGAGGAGCAGATTATACCTAAGATGACCACAAATTATTATCATTTAAGAAATCCTTAAAATTATAATAACCTCGCTTCATTAACTTAGCTTTAATTTGTGACTTAAACTGGTGAAGAGGCAGTTCAACAAGAGTTTGCGGAATCTTATTAAAATATTTAACACATTGACCAACAAATGATTTCCCTACCTTATGCAGTCTTAGACTGGGAGTTACGAGCTTCTTTTTATTTCTAGTATTGAGTTTATGAACATCACTGTTTTTCTTGAAGAGTTGCAGGTTTTTACGTACATATACTACATTATCATAAATAAATTGAGAGTACACAGTTAAAATATCTATCTCTTTGAATACTTCACGAAGCGAGTCGCGTGGTCTAAGGTTGTTAATGGAGCAGATGGCTCTTTTTTGAAGAACAAAGATGGTGTTGAGATCCTCTGCCGAGCCCCACAACTGAAGACCATACGACATAACACTGTGGAAATAACTGAAGTGCACTAATCTTGCTGTTGCGATATCAGTCAGGAGCCTTATTTTTCTAACAGCATAAGCTGCCGAACTGCGAACATCCGATTATAATAATCGAGGTCTTCAAAAATATCTAATGAATCCATTGTTTTTGACAAGCAAATCTCTACTCAAGCGTGGTTGGGAGGTCACTTGCGTGATCACAGATCAAATCTCTACTTGAGCGCCGATTTGCAAATGAGTGACGTTTCGGAATAAGCCAAACTGTGATCAATGAATCTGTACTCAGGGGCAGTTCTAGAATAAGATCTCGGCTTAAATCGAGTTTCAAGTCAAGATTCACGCTTGAGCGTCCTTTCAGAATACGGGCCTAAGTCTTCCTGCCAGAGCAGAAATATGCGGACTACACTGTAACTTGGAATCTAGAGTAATTCCTAAAACTACTGTGGAATTCGCAATCTCTAATGGCTCGTTATTCATGTTTATAATGGTATCGACCTGTCTCACATTGGGCATAGAAAATTTGATACATTTAGTCTTCTTAGCATTAAGCAGTACATTGTTACTCGTGAACCAATGCAGTACCTTAGAGAGAGTATTATTTACGTCGTCAAGTGCTTTGTTACTTCTATCTACGTTAAAAATCAGAGAAGTGTCATCAGCAAATAATACAATCCCACATAGGTCTTTGACAAAATTACTGACTTAGGAAAAAATAGGAATGCGGCACTCAGATCAAATCTCTTTAATTGATTATTGATAATGTACATTTGAGATCAAGTACTTAGGCCCGTATTCTAGAATCGTACTCAAGCACGGATCTGTACTTGAGTAGACATTTCGAAACGTCGGTTCATACAAAAACGTCACACAGATCTAAATTCAACGTAGCACCCTTTGTTTTTCATTTTAATTATATTTTATGTGACTAGCTTGCCGCCATCGTGTTTGCCCGCGTGGACTCCTTTCTCCTGTCAAAATATTGCGTAACAATTTAAAAAGTCGATCACTCTTTTGTTCTCACAGCTGTCAGATTGTGGAATGAGCTGCCAGACACTATGAAAATGTCACCAAGTAAAGCCATGTACAAAACAGCAACCCGTGACTTTTAAAGAAATTCTTTGTAGTTCCCACTGTTCATCATCTATTTTATTTTATTGTTTTCCCATAATAGTGAGTATGTTATATATTATGTAAGTGTATATTTATTTCTATGCAAATACGTTTAATTTATATTAGTTAGGTTGTATCTGTCGTTTTTAAGAATTTATAAAATCTTTGTATTCATTACCGATTCTAAATGAACATTTTGCACCGCCAGCAGCATTTCTGTCTCATCAGATGGTTGACTGGTAGATAATGTTTTTAGCATTAAGTCCGCCTAATGTAATTTTATGCATTAAAGATTACATAAATAATAAAAAGCCTTAAAATTAATACACCCTATGTTGCTTGCTAATAATGTATGTAGCTTGCTATTAATGGCAGAATTTGATAATCGGTCTAGGATGTTTTGAGTTATTGTATTATTTTATTTACGTCTATTATCGTTTATATATATTTTTTGTGAATTTTGACATTTCATAAGTGCTTCTTTGTAAAAGCTTAAGTGAATAAATGATTTTTTACTTTACTTTTACTTTACTTACTTCATCCATCACAAACGAACAAATACTAAAATGAAATTTTGTCTATACAGAGGAATTAGTGGAGGGAATCTTACTATTACTAATAATATTATAAACGCGAAAGTTTGTAAGGATTTTTGTTCCTCTTTCACGCAAAAACTACTTGAACAGATTTAAATGAAACTTTACAGTAATACAGCTTATACATCAGAATAACACATAGGCTACCATTTAAAAAGATTTTATATACATCTTACAGAAATGATGTTCACGCGGGCGAAGCTGCAGGCGGAATGCTAGTATTTGTGTAAAATCGAGATATTCGTATTTTAACTTTTCTATTCAATACCAAAAATCGATTTAGAAATCCAGTTTTTTACATTTCTCATGATTACTCACATTATACGCCATTATATTAAAAGAGCAACTATGTACTAAGTTTCTTGCCAGCTCTTCTCAGTGGAATCAGACTTCCGACGCCGGTGGTAGAGTCACATTATATGTATGTGTTATATTTTGTATATAGACTGTATTAATATGTATGTTTATACTATAGCTAAATTTTCAATGTTAAATGACGATTCAAAAGAACTCTAAATTTATGGTCCACTTGAATAAAGCATTTTTGAATGGGGAACAATACTGCTTTCTGATCCCGACAGAGGGCGTTCTAAGCGACTGAACCTAAATTATCTGTCAAAGCTGTCCAATCCCATACAAAATAACAAAGAAAGTTTTCAAAAATCATTGTGCCTCAATGTGTCGCTTTTGGTTGTTAAAACAAAGGGAATCATGTATTTCCAAATGATACTTAGCTGAGAAAATTGTGGGAACAGTCTCCCAGAAGGAAAAAATGGAAAGCTTCCGACTCACCGAGGTTTTTTTCTGCTTATTTTAAATACGGTGACTATTACTGTGGAAATATAGCACAAGTACTCTCAATACGCCTTATACTCATTATAAAAAAATATTGTATCCCCTGTTATCACTATTGTAATAAAAACTACTTTTGTGGCATAAAAATGGCTGTGAAATGAGTGATTTTGTAGGTTGAAAACTGACAAATTCAAAGTCTCTGGAAACTAATTATTACATGCATATCGAAACGTCATGTGTGTATTTCACTAAACTTTTAGTTACAGTAAAAATATAGGTTTATTTAGTTCAGAAGCCTCCTTTAAGAAGTTCTAAATTATATAGGAAAAAAATAATATTTTTGAACTTTAAACGTCAGGAAAGTCCCAAAGATATTGTTTCATTTGAATTTCATGATCATTTTAATCATCTACAATCAATTACGCTAGTTTGGGTTGCGTTAAGGAAAACCGAAAAATTATATATTTTGGAAGACGCGAAAGGTCGTGTCGCTGGTGGCGCCATCTACAATCAGCTTTGCGTTTAGTTCCCCATTGAATTGAATTTTGAATTATATTACCTGTGTCATTCCAGTGCCCGCTGTCGCCGGCGCGCGCGTCGCCGGACGCGGACGAGCGCTACGAGCACCCCGCCATGACGCGCTCGCACTACGACGTGAGTACACCAAACATACAATTTTACCTAGTATTTGTTTGGATACTAAGATTCATAATAAACTGCCAGAATCCCAGAAGAAGCAAATGACAATGTATTTTACAAAAAATTAAAACAATTTTTGATAAATAAAAGCTATCGAAGGATATCTTTTCGCAAAATAAATATAATCTAGAAGTACAGTAAATGTTAAAATATAAATAATATTTGCGTTGAAATTAACTAAGTAATGTTAATGGAAGCGTCCGCCTCTGTCCTATTTGCTGTGCCCGACAGGGCCTGTAATGATCTAAGAACTTTTGTAACATTTTTTTATTTTAAATAAATAAATAAATATCCCTGGACATTATTCCACACAGCGCCATCTAGCCCCAAAGTCAGCTAATTAAAGCTTGTGTTATGGGATACTAGACAACGGATAAACATACTTAAATACATTTTCTTTTGTAAATACATACTTATTATACATAGGAGACACCCAGACCAGTACAAACAGACATGTTCATGCACACAAATGTTTGTACTGTGCGGGGATCGAACCCGCGACCTCTGGTGTAGTAGCCAACTTCTTAACCATTACACCAAGTCGGTCGTCAAATTTTTTTACTACACATTATGGAAATGTAATAAAGTAATTGAGTATTGAGTATTCGACAGAAGAAACTAAACACCGGCCGAATTAAACATATTACGCCCTCCAACGTCACTTGATATTGGCCAAATCAATGGCCATCACATAAAAAATCACCTAGAATTTGTTTTTTTCGACGAAAATCACAAAATGTATTTTATCGGTAAGATACAAAATGTATCTTGTGCTATTTTTAACGCTGCTGATGGGCTTAAGCCAGACTTGTCTATCGTGACTAATTTCAATTTAAAATTAGTTTGAATATCAGAATTAACTCGTTGTTATACAAGGTTGATGAAACATTCGTCGTTATATTGTTGATTTATTTAGATGCAATTAAGATACAGCGCCGTATTATGGGTTCGATACCCACTCAGAAAATCACCATTTTTCGATTTTAAATGTCTTTTCTATGTAATAAAAAAATTATAAATCGCAGTTTTGGCGACACGGTTGGCGTAGTGCGCAGTAGCACGGTTTTTCGCCTCGATTTCCGTAGTGTCCCGGGTTCAATTCCCGGTCGGGTCAATTCAGGAAATGATCTTTTTGGAATTGACTCGGGTCTGGGTGTGCTGGGAGACGCCCCTGGCTTATTTTCCTTGTGTGGTACCTCGTAACACAGGGATATTAGTCCCCACTTCGAGACCATTACAAGAGGTGTGTTTTCTGGCGCATATTGATATTTATTTTATTTATTTAGTTATATGATATCTCACCTGAGATGAATGATAAGTAGTATCATCTCTCTAAACTTAAATAATCGTAATTTAGTTTGTCATCCACAAAAACCTACATAATGTAGAAGTATGTCGAATTTCATTTCGCCGACAACGATTTGCCGAGGTGAGGCCTAATTTTTTAATGAGCAATGACAGTGTCAATTTTTAAAACTTATCGGCGAAATTCAAAATGGCAAGTTATGGTCGGCGAAATGAAGATGTTCCGACAGAGAACCACAGTAGTAGATATTTTATAATAATGTGTCATAGTGTGTAGTTCCTACGTAGTGTAGTTTTATTGGTGCAACAGTTTTAGACGCATCGTTCATCATCTGCTTCGATAGCAACACTCATTCTTCTAACCGTGCTATGAACAATAACGCTTGTTGACACATTTTCGTCGATCTGTCCAGGGGCATGGAGCCTTAGGTTGGCTATCAAAGAAACGGTTTCTAAAATCTTCATAGATACTAATAGCATATTGAAATAATATGGCATGCAATTCGGACTAGAAATTATAAAAAATCTTTATTTATATTTTTTTTCTTTCGCTATCGTTTTGCTTACGTCCTTTTCTGTTACTTACTAGTCAGTGTTGAAAGTTAGAAATTAAAAAAACAGTACTTACTAGGTAAATTAGTTTTTTTAAACATAATAGTATATTTTTTTCTATTGATACATTTATCCAGTTTCGTGTAGTGTTATTGCATATACCTACTATCTACAAAATTAGATACCTAAGACAAGCTGGTAAATGTATGTATGAGTACTTATTGCGACTTTAATAGGGTTTTATCTAAATAAAGGTTACCGGCACCATAAGGTTACGCACTATAAACATGCCTTAAAACTAATTTAAAACATTTTGCAAACAATATGTCATGGTGCACGTAACACTCACACGCATTATAAAGATGGTAAATTGAATACAAATTCAAAATTTAGCAAATATTGTACTAGTAATTTATCGGCCAAAAAGTGTTGTAACATGAAAAAAGGGTAAAATACATTAGTTGTATGGAAGCAATACAAAACAGAGCAGGCAATACAGCGCCGCGTTTCTTTCAGCCGCGCTCGCCGCGCTCGCCCGACGCGCCGCTGCGGCACTCGCTCTCCGCGCATAGCGTCAAGGTGACCATACACGACCATGCATGACCATACATGACTCATACACGCCCCATACATGGTGCACGACACTTTCAGTACACATCTATGACTTAAACGCGACACTACCATTCCTTCATGAGACACACACACGCAAACATAACACATACAAAAGAAATATATAAATGTAAATCTGCAGACCTTCAAGGTGAGGATGGCCAGCCCGTGATCCGTTAGCATGGCTGGCCTTGTTAGCCTCATATCCGGTCCCCACGACTACTTTCCATCAGGTGGAGTGGGATCATCTCTGGACATTAAATATCCCTGGACATTATTCCACACAGCGCCATCTAGCCCCAAAGTAAGCTAATTAAAGCTTGTGTTATGGGATACTAGACAACGGATAAACATACTTAAATACATTTTCTTTTGTAAATACATACTTATTATACATAGGAGACACCCAGACCAGTACAAACAGACATGTTCATGCACACAAATGTTTGTACTGTGCGGGGATCGAACCCGCGACCTCTGGTGTAGTAGCCAACTTCTTAACCATTACACCAAGTCGGTCGTCAATCTTGACGGGAATTTTATAAAAAAAAATACAAACGTACAGCTAAAAAAGTGATCTTATGTAGGTAGATTTATAATATGAACGTACAATAACTAAATAAATGAATAACAGTGGCAAAAAATAATTTAAGGGAAAAAAATAATAACGAAACGATTTTTTCAATATTAGAAATAAGCAATTAAAATAGATGGATATCTAAATAACTATAAAATTACTGAGGCATTAACGTACAGCAGTGTACATTTTTGAACTGATATTTTAAAATCATGACTGCGTCTGCACAAGATTCAAAAGATACTTTGCGGTAATAACGACGCAACTCAACATACACAACTCTTACGTTGTCACAACCTGTTCACACCACATGCAATATATGCCTGTTATCATACTAACTCGCTCATCCAACACTCACCCACACTTACCACACCGTACGCAACTCATGGTATCGCTTTCATGGCCACAACACGTGAGTATGCCAAGCTTTCATACATGTATTGTATCACATGTACGAGTATGTAGAAATTGCTGTAATATTGCATTTCAATTATCGAGCAAGTACATTTACAGTATATGTTATATTTATTTATGTACAACTAACTCTTACTAAACAATTGTATAGAGAAAATATGAAGTTGTGAGCGCACTTAAAAATAAGAGAAATTGAAGTTTTTTGTAATATATAGGGTGTAAAAAAACGCTTAACGAAGCCGAGACCTACGTATTCTGCACATCATCAGGACCATTTTATCTATATTCACCATACCTGGGAACTCGATATTTACCAAGTTATTGAAGGACAAAGTAAAAAAAAAATTGTTTACACCTTGTATGTATCCATATATCTGTCGTAGGATAATAGGAAAAACCAGAATTCAGCGAAAATTCTAGGAAGTAGCTATTTGGTTAACAGGAATCTGACATCCAATTTCACTATTATACGGGATAATTTCAGAAGGATCGCATAAATGCGGCCGTTTTATCTTCCAAATTACGAAAATCGATTCATCCGATCGACGTACCCATAAAAAAGTAAAATATTGAAAAAACATGAGATTATGTTACGTTTTTAGTAGAGGAAAGCTTTTTATTAGATGTCCCAGAGCTGACTTCCCTAACTACTTACCTTCATCCCTCTCAGGAGTACGCGTACTCCACGAACGGCGACTGCCGCTCTCCGCCGCACCAGTACCACGACCCTTACTACGAGAAGCCGGAGAGGTAAGATAACGTGGAGCTGTTTATTGCATCCTTAAGAGGATACATAAGCGCTGTTTTTCCATATAAACGTAGTCCTCAGTTTCCTCCCTGGATATTGCTTGTAGAGGAATTATATTTATTTTTTCAAAAAATCTATGCCTTCCATTAACATGCCCCAATGTTTTCCTTTTTTTGATAAACTTTTTAGATATTTTATGATCCTTCGAGAATCTAAAAAATGGTCAGTTTTTCCGCTGTGTCGAAACAGCCATAAAATTAATTCGGTTAGATTATATAAAGCATAGGCACCGGCCAAAGCCTTTTGAAAAATGGGCCAGTTTTCGAAAAGGGATCAACGGACTACGAAGCATCGGTTTTGTGTCCTTTTTATAGGTAATTTCGATCCAATTTGCAGTTGTCTCTATCGCATTCTGCGAGGGGCTCGAGGTTTTTAAAAGACAGCAATAGATTTCACAAATACCTATTTTTCAATTCTCTCGACCGAGCTGTGTCCTCTTAAACATTAGATGCAACTTTATAACGTGGACTACGGCGTCACCCACTTACAATTTAACATTTGTAGGCCCGAACTGAAAGGTTCGGTGACTCGTTTCTTTGTCGCACCATCCAGACGTGGAACGCTCTTTCAGCACATGTGTTTACTTCCTCTTATAGTTTTTTAATTAGGGCGTGAAAAGGCATTTCTGCAGGCCTCAAAATGAAGATTGCCAGCTCAGTGATTCCTTTGCATTACTGTGTTTGTGAGTCTCATACTCGTATCTTGACTCACGACCGCTTTCCACCAGGTGGAGTGAGCTCATCTTGACGGGCAATATAAAAAAAATGGCAGAATTTATACTGTTTGATGTCAATGATAGGTCATTTTTGTACGCTGCCGTAGTCATCTATGTAGTTTGAAGCTGTCTGTCCGATTTAAGGCTAAAGTGATTTCAGCCCGCCAATACTGCGGCGTATTGCTTTTGAAACGAGTTTGTGCAAATATAAAGGAAGGAAATGTCAGTCCTCTAAATGCAAAAGTATTTTTGCAGTCTTTGCAGAGTACATCTGCAATGTTGCTAGGATTTTTTTTAGTAAAAACAGCCACATTCTGTTGTGGAAATAGTGAACTGTTCCTGATGAACTTTAGAGTTTGTAGTACGATGATTTTGCGACCTGATTTGTTAGCGCTTTATTGATGTTAGATCACGCTTGTCAGTTCGGACATAGTGATGTCTCAAGGGCTGTGCGTGTTACAATTGGTACCTATTTGTTTGTTTCAATTATTTCACATATAAATAGTATAAATAGCCCCCATTAGCAATCAACAGCGACCAACTGCAAGCTTGAACAGGCGAAGACTTTAATATGTTGAAGAACTTTAATAATCAATATTCTTCAACAATCATAATTAGCAACTAAGACGTTCTCCATCAGATCAGAATCGTACCAGCAAGTCCCAACGCGGCCCGCCGGCGGCGAGTGGGAGCGGGACAGAGATAGCGCGCGCGAGCGAGAGCGCGAGTACCCGTCGGCGGTGATGGCCGAGCACCGGGGGTTCACACGGCGGCCCGTCGCGAGGGTGAGTTGATGAACAGGAAATTAATGGTAAATTGATTTTAAGGTTAAAGAAGTGCACCTGGTACACTTCCTTGAGGAAGGCCGGTATTTTTTAATTTTACACAGTTGGAAAACAGATACTTACTAATGCGAACACGTTTATATTTTGATTTTATCTTATATTTTTATTTATTAGGTACACATAACATGTGACAATCGTAAAAGGTCCAAATATTATTGTAATCAACTATAGTGCTAGACTGTAACTTATAAATAACTTATATATACTGAGCGGAGACCATTTTGGTACCTTTGTCTATTATGTTAAGATTCAGAGTGTATTTTTGTTTTGCTGTCGAATGTATGTTTTTTTTTGTTTCTTGTATATTATTGGTATCGAATAAACTTTTTTCTATTCTATTCTATTCTATTCTTTAAACATGTATGTACAGAAGACATTGAATGTGAACATGTGCAACAATAACAGTTTTAATACTGCCACTAGCCCACTACCACACACGCTCAGATTTCACATTTTAAGTAGAGAAGGAAATCATATTGAAATTATAAAAAGCAAATATTAAAGGGAATTTAAAAGTAATTTCATGAAACTACTTAGCGTTCCGCCCGCGTGAACTTTATTTTTATACATAAAAACTTTACAAATTATAACCTTATATTATTCTGATGTATACGCAGTATTGACGTAAGAGTTTTATCTAAATCCGTTTAGTAGTTTTTGCGTGAAAGAGTAACTTTTGTATTTTCATTTATTGACAACGAATCCACGGCACTTAAAACTTAACATATATGTTATTATTACTAGACAAATCCTACTGCCAATTAAGGATTTAAATTTTCTAAACTAAACTCTATACATTTCAAAGGCAATTTGTGGTGTTGAGTTCGCGTTGCTTGAGAAAAGTGTGTGTGTGTGTGTGTGTTTGTAGGTGTGTGTGTGTGTTCATGTGTCTGTGTGTGCATGTATGTGTGTAAACTAAACTCTATACATTTCAAAGGCAATTTGTGGTGTTGAGTTCACGTTGCTTGAGAAAAGTGTGTGTGTGTGTTTGTAGGTGTGTGTGTGACTGCGTGTGTGCGTGTCTGTGTGTGCATGTATGTGTGTATGTGTGTGGTCTGTGTGATTTTGTGTGATGTTACAGTAGAAAGCTACACATCTAAGTCACGTTTAAGCATTCTAATCATTGTAGCACGATTGGATACGGCAAACAATAGCGTTCTGAGCATAATTTGTGCGATTGAAGGGGGTAGCAAATAACTGAGTGTGTCTTGTTCGAGTGTTAGGTATTGATAACAAACAAGCAAACTCACTTCGCATTTATAATATTGGTAAGATTACTAAGATAGTGAGAAAGTGCCAAAATTAGCATCAAGTTTTTTTAATGTAAACATTTAATTTTAAAATGAATATGGATTAATTAAGAATAAATCGTTTTTTTTCAGCCTGCTCTATTTCACTTGAAATCGAAACATATGAATAGCACTTGACGAACTCTATTGTTGCTATATGTAATGTGTTTCTCCACACAGAATTCCAACCTACTATCCGCAGTGCTGTGCCTGGTGAAGGAACTGGACTACCCGAGTCTCGAAGTCGCGGAGATGGCCGTCAGGTAATACTTCATTCATTGTAACATTAGAAATAATAAGCAGGGGTGCTAAAATGAATGACAATTAGCATTTGACGTTGCCATGACGATGACATACCTGAGTATAAACCCCTTCCGCCACATCGTATGAAGGGATTATGCAACATTTTAGATTTGATAGCGGTTTAATGACAGTAAAAATGTGTTCGGATAAAAACCCTGCTTCTTTTAGGTTTTTACATTGACATATATACGAACAAACAAACAAACAAAAAATATCTTTATTTAAATAGACCCGTAACAAGTACTTTTAAATCGTCATTACAGGAAATAAAAAATATACTTAATAATAGACTTAAATACTATAATAATATGAAAACATAAATACACTGTATACAAACATAATGTGACTCTACCACCGCATCGGAAGTTGATCTTATACTGAGACGACCCGGCGAGAAACTCAGTACTTACTCTTTTAAACTTGGTGCGGTTTTACAAAAAGAGTTAGTAAAGTACAATGAGTAATATATGCTTACGTTCTAACATTTCCTTAAAATATGATGATACCTTAAAAGTACATCTAAACTACCGGATGTAAAGAAAAAACATGTACAAAGTTTATACAATTCAAGCATAGAAATTGTTAGATTTTTGTTAGTCAGTACAAACTGGTTAAATAAATATTACAAGAGTTAACTAATCATGCACCGAGTGAAGAAAGAGCTTCAAGCCTTTTGATCCAAAAGGTAATCATTTGTAGTGTAATAGCCCTTTTTTGATATGACTGTCTTAATGCGGTTTTTGAATTTGTTCAGTGGTAACTCACATATTGCCTTTGGGACTTTATTGTAAAAGTGTACACATCATCATCATCCGCCGGTCTATCCCGGTTCTGAACCCACACTCGTGTGTGGGGTCCCAGGGTCCGCCTTTCCTATTTTCTTGGCCCACTTCGCGCGGTCTTGTGCATCCTCAGTGGCGAGTCTGTTGGCACGCATGTCACCCTCAACATGTACACCTTGCCCCATAAATGAACCTAAAACTTTCTGTAACCTGAAGGATGGGAGCGCAATTTGATCTCTATTCTTGGTATAGTTAGAGATAATAGTTTATTTAAGCAAAAGCCTCATAAATTCTGAAGTTCCTTTACTTTAAAGGAGAACAATAAATATAAATAAAATATAAATATGCGCCAGACAACACACCTCTTGTAATGGTCTTGAAGTAGGGATTAATATCCCTGTGTTACGAGGTACCATACAAGGAAATAAGCCAGGGGCGTCTCCCAGCACACCCAGACCCGAGTCAATTCAGAAAGGATCGTTTCCAGAATTGACCCTACCGGGAATCGACCTACCACTAGGGAAATCGAGGCGAGAAACCGTGCTACAGCGCACTACACCAACCGTGTCGTCAATTAAGTGTGACAGCTGCTATATAAGTAGATTTTGGTAAATTCGGCATAAATCTTTAAAGTAATAATGTTTATTGAACTTTTACCACAAAGTGTACCCTAAAAAGAACCTTTTTTACTTGTGTCTAATGCTATAATGAATGGAGTAGGATAAATTGTACAAAATACTGGTTTTTGTGATGAAATTTAAAGTAATAGTATTTTTTTGCAACGAAGTATATCTATTTATCTATACTGTCAAATTCTAATAATTAATTTGTTCCCAGATGCCGTATGGACGAGCTCGCGAACAGCCAGTGACGAAGCGCGGGCGCGTCGCAACCTCAGCCGTAACGCGTTCGCAATAATACTCACAATCGTAACCACTCGCGGATTATGCTCGCAGATACGTTATCGATAACATATTTGTCAATTTCTGTATTTCGGGAAATTTATTACGCAACGTCACTAATGACGAAATGTGGGGGAGAAATGAATTGGTGTTGATTTTTTCGTTTTGTCACTGCATGAAAATTCGAAACAAACGTGGAAAAAACTACCCTCTTGAACCCCTCCCCCCCCCCCCCCCCCTCCCTACAATTCTGGCAAATTATAGCCTATATTACTCGCTGATAAAGTAACTTCATACCGGTGAAAGAAATGTCCGGCAGTTCTTGAGTTTTTTTTCATTGTCAGTCAGGATGAGTTCACCGCCTGGCCCCAGACTTTTGCACCTAATTTCGCCGGTTTTTAAACCTTATGTTTTCGGAATAAGGTTCATAAATTTCTTGTTTGACATTTTTGCAATGCTTCAACAATAAAATTTGGTTCAAGAGTCAGGCCCCTGATTGAAAGCCAGAGATATAAGGCTGACATGCACAGTGATGCAAAGCATCCTTATCAAACAAAAAAAAAACCTTCAATCAAACTTTTAATCAGTGTTGAACAAGTACTCATTCAGTTTTAATGGATATGGGTGTTTATTATTGGGCAATATGAAGCGAATTTGAAGATATCTGCGAGCATATATCCGCGAGCCACCGCCATCAACTTACCATCGACCGACGCGCGCCGTCACTCTCAACTATACAAAATGGACGCTTGCCGCCATCTTGTTCAATTCTCGAAACAAAATGGCCACTGTATATTTTTGGCTGAAATACATTTGTTGGACGTTCAATAGTGTAAGGTAATATTAAAAAAAAAACCCTGACTGCTTGAATGAAAAGGATAGAATGTTGAAAAAAGCAAAGTCGTACAAAGTTACTCGTTTAGAAAATTGAACAATTTGAGCTCGAAATTTTTGTGTTCTAAATCTTAGGTATGAAAAGAAAATCTTACGTTAAATAGTTCAAAATGTAGGTACAAGGTACTATTCAAGGCAAGATTTTAATTTCTATTTAGCATTTTTTTATATAATTGACGGAGAATTTGGATGTACTCGGTGTTCGGGATGTGTACCATCTCAACATAATTTAATTTTTTATTTATTTAAAATCTATTGTAATCAGCGTCATTTGCAGGCCTGTATCAGCTCATCCATATGGCTTGTGTGTGGGTGGATGTTTCACCATATAAATGATTTTTATTGAATAAAGTGCAAGTTTTGTCAATGCCACAAAACTTGCACACTGAAACTTGCACACTTTGACGACACGATTGGCGCAGTGTGCTGTAGCACGGTTTCTCGCCTTGGCTTCCGTGGTGTCCCGGGTTCGATTCCCGGTCGGGTCAATTCAGAAAAATGACTTTTTCTAAATTGGCTCGGGTCTCGGTGTGCTGGGAGACGCCCCTGGCTTAATTCCCTACCTCGTAACACAAGGATATTTATTCTTACTTCGAGACCATGACAAGTGGTGTGTTGTCTGGCGCATATTTATATTTTATATTTATATTTTAATGCTCATAGCTCATAGGTAGGACAAGATGAGGCGGTTTGAATAATTTTTATGACAAAATGTATTGATAAACCTAATTCGCTCATTTCTTTTGATGAATCGCGTAACAGTGGTTTACAACCAGGTTTAATGTGATTTTATTTTATTAAAACTTCTGTATACTAGTATTTCCTCTTTGATCCTTCGAGCCGGATCGTAAAGTTCTTGTGCGTAGTGTAACGATCAGTCATAAAAATAATCAAATGAAATTGTAGTCTTTTATATTTATTGTGGGTATTTCCACGTATACTTGGCTCCTTGGTGTCGAACGAAAGCCTTAGTGCGTCGTATACATTTTGAGTCACCAAATTGTAATGGTTTTTTACAATGTGGTGCAGTGAACTAATGAATTGAATTCGTCTCATTGAGATGGTACACCACCCGTACTAGTGTAATGTATTGATAATTATCAATTAATTATAATAAAATTAACTTGCCGTGACTAGCGAGTGTTTTTTTTTTCGCAATATTACCGTAGGTACCATTTGACAATGTTTTTTGCACAAATCAAATACTTTATTTCCATGGGATCTGATACACACAATGTTTTAATAAAACAGAAAATAACACCAAAACAGGGCCCAGATTTGTTATGTAAATAAATATCCCTGGACATTATTCCACACAGCGCCATCTAGCCCCAAAGTAAGCTAATTAAAGCTTGTGTTATGGGATACTAGACAACGGATAAACATACTTAAATACATTTTCTTTTGTAAATACATACTTATTATACATAGGAGACACCCAGACCAGTACAAACAGACATGTTCATGCACACAAATGTTTGTACTGTGCGGGGATCGAACCCGCGACCTCTGGTGTAGTAGCCAACTTCTTAACCATTACACCAAGTCGGTCGTCGAAAAATACCAATGGAATCGTGATTGGATGACGTGGTTTTGACAGTTTCAGTATAGACCAAACGTCAAAATTATGAAAATCAATTACGATTGGCATTTAAATAGCAGAATCGCGCCCCTGGGGTTGCGAGGGCTGTTGTGTTGAGTATGTGTACGACTAGCTGCTCGTGTGTGTTTTGGTTGTGATTGCATTGGCGTTTCCTTCATAAAAAAAAAAAGAATGAGAAGAAAGTTCGGTTTCAGCGATACCTACTTCTGAGGCCGCTTAAATTGTGGAATGAGCTCCCTGCTGAGGTTTTCCCAATGTAAGCTATAGTATGGAGTTCTTCAAGGGTTTGAAAAGGTTTTTGCAGGGTCGTCAACGCGCTAGTTTTACCCCTGGTGTTGCACGCGTCTATAGGCCGCGGTAACCGCTTACCATCAGGCGGTCCGCGTGCTTGATTGTCACCGACGTAGTAAAACAAAATACCTAAAGTTATTCCTACTCCTGCATCCTTTTTGAAGCAGCTACATTGAAAACCTTCACTGCGCTCAACTTTTGTTACAAATATAGGAATTCTGTTGATCTTAGGCGTAGTTTATGTAGCAAGATAAAGCGCCTAAGGGCGCGGGCACGTCTAGTGACCGATGCTTATTCATTTGTATAGCTCTGCCAAGACAAAGACTGAGAGTTTTTTTTTTATATCTTTAAAGACTTATAGAAAGTACTTATGACAAGTCATATAGTTACAAAAAAAAAATTAAAGCAAAAATATACTCAAATAAACTTACATAAAATAATACTATGATAGTAAATATCATAATCAAACATAATGTGACTCTACCACCGGTTCGGAGGTTGTTTCCGATCGAGAAGACTCCGGCAAGAAACTCTATGGTTACTCTTTTCAATCTTGTTTTTTAACACAAAAATTGAATTGACAGAGTAAAGTCATAACAAAAAAGTGTGCAGAGGATTAAACCTAAGATGACCACAAATTCTTATCATTTAAGAAATCCTCAACACTATAATAACCTCGCTTCATTAACTTAGCTTTAATTTGTGACTTAAACTGGTGAAGAGGCAGTTCCACAAGCGTTTGCGGAATCTTATTAAACTAAATATATTATTAAATAATATTAAACTAATTAAAAAAAACTATTTATTTAACAATACAGGATTTAAAAACACATAATTTTATTCAAAAGACTTCTTAAAAATTAAATAGGGAATCTTGTGAAAGTTTTTGGTACACTATATTTTTTAAATTTCGAGTGTAATTTATTAGTTTTGGGTCTACTTCCATGTCTCACTATCTTCAGATACTTGCATTTACAATTTAAGATGGTTTACATTACCATCATTAGGTTTAGGTAGTTGTCCCACTGCCGACGATGAACGAGAAGAGAGTCGAGCTAGAATTAGAAACGAGTTGGCGAGCAGCGGAAAGCGAATGTGTAGTTCCGATAGTTAAGTCGCTGGGCTATATAAGCGAGTGTACGAGTGAGACGGGTGATGAACTTTCTTTGATAGCTCTTGTCGCTCAGCGACGAACTAGGGTGTGTTCCGAGACAGACCAAAATCGATTTCAGCACTGTCATCGTTACATAACGTTCCGAAACAGTTAACGCGATGATGACAAATTGTGATTCGGAACACGAAAATGTTTGTTTGATTGACCACTGTTCGACAGCTACCTAGCTAACCTCGCAGATCAGAAAGAAGATAACCTCGCGAGCGCAGCATTGTTATTTGTATGTAGTTGTGTTTCTTGAATCCACTTTACAACTAACCTAACCAAACGCTTACACAGTGATCACCTGTCATTTTTGACAGACCGCCAACAGCGATTATGCTCGCGACCATGGGCGTCGTAATCGCAAGATGGCGGACGTTATACATAAGACCGCCCTAATGTCCTACCAGTCACTGTTAGCGCGATAACGGCGAATCGGAACGGGGTTATGGGTGCTGAAATCGATTTTGGTCTGTCTCGGAACGCACCCCTAGTGAAGCTAGTCCTCGCCGGGCAGTGTGAACAGTCAGCGATCAACTATTATAAGCATCTCTTTTATTTACACGGAATGTATTTCTATTGTACGTTTCTTGAGCGAGAAAATAGCCGTTATTTAGTCGTTTCCTCGCCGTTGGTGGGACAACTGCCATATGCGATTAGTTTCCTTATTGAGAGCGCGCGAAGGCCGAAGCGGTCGCAGCGCCGCCTTGAAGCGCCTCAGCGCCGGCGTTGGCGTTGGCCGGGCCGCCGGCGGAGATCGCCTGCGCTGTTGCGGTGGCGCCGGGGCCTCCGGGAGCCGGGGCGCCTCCGGGGGCGGCGGGGGACGGAGCGGGGACCGGAACTGGAGCTGGACCTGGGGCTGGGGACGAAACAAGCATCTTTTAGCATCAATAACAAAACAATCGTTATGAGGATGCAGAAGCGCTGTTTTTCCATACAAACGTAGTTTCCTTCCTGAATATTGCTAGAAGAGGAATATTTTTTTTCAAAAATATCTATTGCCACTATTAGCATGTCTCTGTGTTTTCCTTATCAATATAAATTATATATTACTTCCTTCAAGGTGAGGATGGCCAGCCCAGTGATTCGTTAAATGACTGGGCTTGTCAACCTCATATCTGGACCTCACGACCGCTTTCCATCAGGTGGAGTGAGGTCATCTTGACGGGCAATATAGAAAAAACATTTAAAAAAATATTTAAAAATATATATAAATTGACGACCGACTTGGTGTAATGGTTAAGAAGTTGGCTACTACACCAGAGGTCGCGGGTTCGATCCCCGCACAGTACAAACATTTGTGTGCATGAACATGTCTGTTTGTACTGGTCTGGGTGTCTCCTATGTATGAAATGTATTTAAGTATGTTTATCCGTTGTCTAGTATCCCATAACACAAGCTTTAATTAGCTCACTTTGGGGCTAGATGGCGCTGTGTGGAATAATGTCCAGGGATATTTATTTATTATTATTATTATTTATTTATTATATAAACCTTCAAAAATCGAAAAATGTGGCCAGATTTTCCGCTGTGTTCAATCATTCAGAAAACTCAATTTGACTAGTTTATATAAAAAAGGAAAACATAGGAACAAGGCCACAGTCCTTCTTCTTTAATTTTTAATGAAAAAAGTGACTAAATCGGTCAACCTTGCGAAAACTGCGAAACGTCGATTTCGTGTACTTTTGATGGGTAATTTCGGTCCGATTTACAGCTGTCTCTATCGCACTTTTCGTTGGGCTCGAGGTTTTTCAAAAGACACCAATAGATTTTACAAATACCTATTGCAATGTGGCGCCCCGGTACCGTGTTTACCTGTTTTCAATTGTCTCGATCGTGCTGTGGCCTCCTATACTCAAACTCAAATAACTTTATTCAAATAGACTGTATCAGTACTTCCAAATCGTCAAAATTTACAGCAAAATATACTAAATAATAGACATAAATACCTTAATGATAAGAATATGTAAATAAACAGTACCTATACAGACATAATGCGACTCTACCACCGCGTCTGAGTTTTTTCTTGCTGATATATCTATCTATAGAAAGCGGTTCGGGAGCGGAAGCGGAAATTGTATGGCGCCGCCATCGCGCCACGCAACCCGGGCCGGTCGTGTTTGGCATTTTTGCAACTCGACCGTTACAAATATTCCCGCCTTGCTACCGTCTAGTACATTCTGCGCTTTCAATGGCAATGATTTAAAGAATCAACGCATAGGTAATATGTAGGTACCTATATTTTACAATGTGTAAGTAAGCTGCTGTACCTTTTTCATAAATAAACAGACCACGAGTTTTGGAGAGGTTTTGTATAAATGAATGGTCGGGGTCAAGCTAGGCTTGATATTCCGCTACGTGATTGGCGGGGCTATAATATATTTGACGTTGAATACTGCATTGTCATTGGCTGACGAGCTGTCAAAATGCGAGCGGATCGCGTTGCGAGTTAGAGAATAAGTGGGCGGATCTGGTTTTTTAATGAGGAAATCCATCTTACCACTGACGTGACCATGAATTAATAAATAAAAGGTTTTACCAGGGTTAACAATACCTATACAAGTTGGTGTTGTTCAATGTGACTGTAACAGAAGCATCGTTACCTGGAACTCCTACACCAGGGTTGGGCTGCGGGATCGGGCCCTGGGCTGCCCCTCCGGGGGCGAAAGGGTTGGTAGTAGCGACGGGTGAAGGCCCTAGAGCGGGGCGTCCCTGGTTGCGGCGCGGGGGGTGGCCGCCTCGGCACGGGGTCGGGAGCGCCACTGCCAGCGCCACGATCAGGGAACAGGTTAGCTGTTGATAGTAAAGTAAGAAATAAATAATAATAATATGTGCCAGACAACTTTGGGACCAGGGCAGTGTAAGTGATGTTGCCTTCCATGTTTATAGTTGGTTCATCTCCATCTTCCATGGTTTCGAAGTAGGTATCGATAAATACCTATCCCTGTGTTACGAGTTACCTAGGAGGGATTTACGCCAGGGGCGTCTTCCTGCACACCCAAGCCAAGTTAGTTTTTAGGGTTCCGTACTTCGAAAGGAAAAAACGGAACCCTTTTATGATCACTTTGTTGTCCATCCGTCCGTCTGTCTGTCTGTCAAGACCCTTTTTCTCAAGAACGCGTGGAGGTATCAAGCTGGAATTTATATCAAATACTCAGTTCTACTGTCCCTTGGAGCTGTGAAAAAATCAAACTTCTAAGCCAACGCAATCAAAAGATACAGCCGTTTATGACGCAAATTACCGCAAATTTTCGACCCTCGCAAAGGAAACAAAACCTACAGGGTACTTCCCGTGATCTGAGAATCTTGTATTTTGGTACAAAGAAACGTCTTATATCACAGATAAAGTAAAATAGCGAGAACCGTAAATTTTTCCTAATAAAAACATTTTTAGTAAATATACCTACAGGTTTGTACGGAACCCTCAGTGCGCGAGTCCGACTCGCACTTGGCCGGTTTTTTTTAATTTACCCAACCAGAAATCGAACCCGGGATACCAAGACTGCTTGTGCCAACCGGGCTATAGCACACTGCCTACGGCACTCGTGTCCCTTAGTAAAATTATATATTATCCCTCTCACTGGGGGGCAAGGGCGTCATTCAAATCAAAAGTCTTCGACAATTGATGGTTGGCTTAATCACCACGCTTACCAAATGAGGATCGGTGATCAGAACCAAGGCTATGTTGCGAAAAATCAGAAAATACTGCCAGACCTCGGATTTAAACCCTAGACCACCAAGTTGTAGGCCAAGCAAGACATGATAATCACTGCTATAAACAAATTAAATTCTAATGTTGTATTTAGATTTTTTTTTATTTTTTAGAATTTCTTTGAATAATTATTATAATAAAATTGTACCTTTATGTATCGTATGTCTGGGTAGATATTTAAAACTTATCTTGTGTTTCTCAGCAAATGAATTGTAATGTTCTTATGAGAAATAAATAAAACCTTGAACCTTATTTAGAGCGCAATTTTTGTTTGATTTTTCGCTTCAGATCTGGGATTTTCGACGCCCCTCCTGGACCTGCGCGCACGGTAATAGATAATATTACCGTGACCTGGGGCACCTAGAGCGGCCGCCCCTTTTCGTCTACCCTGAGGGGTGGCTATGTATTTACTGTTCTTGCTTTTTAACTAGCGCTCGTAACGAAGCGAGTGGTCTGAATAATATTTATAATGAGATGTACACATACCAGAGTCAGTTTCATTTTTTTGTCCTTTTTTAGCCGGTCGCCGTCGGAATGCTCGCGAATACCAACTGGCCTCGTTTATATGCGTTGGTTAGCTTCTGTCTGACTGATGCATGGCTAATCCTTTGAATGAGGTCCTGACGCAGGCTGCACAGTTGTCTAAATACACTTTTTGTAGTTGTAATATGTATAACAATAGCACTTACGTAGACGGTAAAAAATGCCTAAATAAACCTATTAATGGGTTCGAAGAAGAACATGTCAATAATGAGTGTATCATAATGAGTAAGACAGCAAATGTGACTGCTGAATTTAAGTTTTAGTGAAAATACTGTTACGCTCTAGGCATGTGGTAGACGGCATTCTGATCTGAGCAGTATTCTTAGATTAATTTAGCGTGCTTACTTAAACTAAGAACTACCATATCCATCTATATCAGTTACTTCATAGAATGTTTAATTATTTTTGTCAAACCTTAATTAGAACTTTTTTCAGAAGATAATATTTTTATTGATTCTTGAAAGCTGTGCTTAGCTAATGTGTGATGATAACTATTGATCTCGGGCTCAGTACTTTCTTACAATTTACAAGTCTGTAGCTATCCGTTTTTTTATTGTGTTCGAAAACCTTCCTGCTATTATAGGTAAAGATTGGAAAACTGCATTTTTTTCTTGCTATTATGGGTAAAGATTGGATAACTGTATTAATATAATCCGTAGCCTCCTTCACACATCGTTTAAAGAAATTTCTGATCTCTGAGCAAATGTCCTAATTCTAAGCAGTCGTACGCTATTTTTACTGATATTGATTGTATTTATAATACACACAATTGATTAAAGACACTTTCTCTCAAACATACACCCAAACAAATAACTCACAAAACAAAATAAACACCCGAAAACCCATTCCCCTAAGATACCATTGTTGCATTCCCATAGGATACCATTGTTACCATTGATGATTCTTCACATTCATTTTACACTCACTAAGTATATTATTTTAGTAAGTACCTACGCCGGGGATGTCCCTCACATCATGATGGTTGCCACAAAAAACCAGCGTCATGGCTCTGTCATGTCATGACATACAGCTGAGTGGTGACCATTTTGGTATTATGTCACACATACATAATTTTCTTTGTTGTATTCAAATTTATCGTTGTATTTTATGTTGTTTTTATTTTTTTGACTTGTATTTTCTTTTTCTGTGTGATGTATAGACCAAATAAACGTTTATTCTATTTTATTCTTATCTTTCTTCTTCTATTCTATTCTATATCTACAGTAGTGACCTTTGTAAATATTAATAAATATGAAGGTAGGTAGGAACACTAGGACCACATTCCTTCCTAGCCCTACCCATCCTAATAGGATAACGTGCCAGTTTGCCTTGCAACACCGAAGGACTGGCTTATTGCGGTCTACGCCGTTATAGCTTCTTTCTTGGATGACGATTCGATCTCACGATGACTAAAATATCGTATTCGCAGCAACGGTTATCATCACGTGCAAACCTGTCTCGAAAATCATCATAGAAACTCATTTTGAGGAGCCACCACTCTGCGAAGGTTAGTCGAAATATTCTTTCTCCTGAAAACAATTGCATTTTGATCAACATGTCCTATCTAGTGCCACTGAAGTCTGAACTATTCCAGGCTAAAATACTGACACTGACTTAGGCCGAGATCTATAGTCGTTAGGTACTTAGCTAAGCACAGATTTATCACATGTAACACCATTTATTTAGTTTATCATTTAAATATCTATTTCTTACCGTCAACTCCTGTTACTACGCCTTTTGTAGCATAATTCGCCTAAAACGTTTAAACGGTCATAACTTTTTTATTTTACTCGTAATATTGCTTCGTGTTCATTGGTTAATTCACTAATTTAACTATGGTAACATCATTTATCATAATCAATGCATATCATATCATAATTTCGACAGTGTGAGGAAAAACGTGGCGCAAGGTGCATGTGATTTTTTTGCGAACCCTAGAAAAGTTACACATAGCCAAGAAACTACTAAAGGTAAAGTTCTGATATCCTTGCAGCAGGTAACTCATATGATCGGCTATCCGTTGCGCTAATATGAATAGGATGTCTTTGAATTGAACAGAAATTTCGTGACTGGCAATGTTAGGAAGGTTATCTTCAACAGTCTCCGCCCATACTTCGCAAATCGATCTAGCTAGGTCTCATTTTGGCACTGAGCAGAGTCTACCCATAGTCATAGTGACCAGCAACTCTGGTTCAAAGTGCAGAAGGTCATATAAATAATAATAATATAATAATAATAAATTCTTTATTGATCTCAAGTTTACAATTTCATCAAACGTGATTGGGATTTCCTTTTAAGCTTACCGTGAAATATAGTCCTGAAATGCTAGAACTAGCCTAAGAGTGAATTCTTCTTATTTAATGTCAAATTATTGCCCAAAAAAAACAATGTCAAGTTGTTGCAACCCTATTGTTTGTTCCTAGGATCGAAAAAGGCCAGCCCAACTTCGCCTACCTATTTTTTTTTCAAAGTAACGAGTGTTTAATTGTTTTATTTCATCCCAACTGGTGTCTTCGAGCATTTAGACTGGTGTAGACCATATATTGAATATAATGAATAAATAAATAAATAAAAATCATTTATTTCAGAGTGAATCCATATTAGAACAATAGAAATAATTTTAAATAAAATGTCAAGTTTTGAGCCTTTATGCGCAAATTGTCAAATTCGCAAATTGTCAAGCGGTCGCAATCTGCCAAATTCGCAAATTGTCAAATTCGCATATTGTCAAATTCGCAAGTTGTCAAATTCGCAAGTTGTCAAATTCGCAAATTGCCAAATTCGCAAAATGTCAAATGCGCAAAATGTCAAATTCGCAAAATGTCAAATTTTCAAAATGTCCAGTTGTTTAGGTTTAATAATAAAAGTCAAGTTATTAATTGGCAGAACTTTTAATCATTAAAATGTCAAGGGTTTTTTTTAAATATGAAACCATAAAACCGTAATATAAAATCAACAACAAAATCAAAATCCTAATATTTTCGTATTATATTAAATCAATAAAACAAAAACAATAGATAAGTCATTGTATAAAAAGAATCATGTGTTTTTTTCAAGAAGGCTAGAGACTAAGGAGAGATAACTCCCTGGAAAGGGTTGGACTAAATCCGTATCCCACAGTGACGCATGCGCATTACGCTTCTTTGCCGCGATCCTCGCGAAGTGTCAAAATTGGTCAACACAACCTCGAAAAACAACAACTGTCGCACGTGACACCGTTCAAAACAAAACCATGTGACCATGAAATGACAAATAGCTGCCGCTGCACATGCGCAATACAGCGTTTTGCCCGGCACAGAGTATACGACTTTCGGCCCTCGAAAGCTTACCCCCACTTCGGGAGTTATCTCTCCTTAGTTTCTAGCCTTCTTGGTTTTTTTATTTATAAAGACGTAAAAACTTAATTTTTTGGAAAAAATGTGTTTGTTTGTGGTTTTATGGTTTCATATTTAAAAAAAACCCTTGACATTTTAATGATTAAAAGTTCTGCCAATTAATAACTTGACTTTCATTATTAAACCTAAACAACTGGACATTTTGAAAATTTGACATTTTGCGAATTTGACATTTTGCGCATTTGACATTTTGCGAATTTGGCAATTTGCGAATTTGACAATTTGCGAATTTGACAATATGCGAATTTGACAATTTGCGAATTTGCCAGATTGCGTCCGCTTGACAATTTGCGCATAAAGGGTTTTGAGAATTATAATGAATTCTTAGATTGCGCATTTAGTTTGAATTCATAGAGAAACAACAGCCAGGCGAAGTTAGATCAAATTCCCTTACTTCGGCTTCATTTTAAAAACACGGATATCAAACGTACACTGCTTAGTACCGACAGTACCGATCCGTGGCACACACACTTGAAAAGACCCCATCTGATTGGTCAGGTTGATGGTGTTCCGGCCGATGTGTCAATCAGACTATCTTCATCCAGCAGTATTTAACATTTAAAAATATGCAATTTCATGTCGAAATCAGGCGAAGTTTCTGGAGTTGACTGTACCTATTCTTTGTTTTTCACAAGCCGTACCCGTTCTTTATTATACAAGTCTCTTCAGCAGAAAGTAGTCTGGAAGAGATCGCTATATAGCGATAAGACCGCCTGAATTGTACATTTTATCTTTACTTACTCTATAACTTGCTGCTGTATTTGCTTGTTTGTGCAATAAAGATCATTTATCTCATTTATCTTACTTATTGAGTATTTTTTCAATTATTACCAACGAATAACCAAGTTGATGTTTAATTAAGACCAACATTTCTACCGTCTTAGCTTAGACCAGACTTTGAACAGCTGTATCGAATTATTTCAGTTACTTATCGATATTTAATTATTTATCTCTTAGTTCAACATCAACTTAAATATTCGTTAGTTATTTGGGGACGTGAGGAACAGGGTGTAAAGTTCCTCATCCACCATTGAAAAGGGAGGATCCTCCGACCAGACGGGTGTTGTGTCTGGTGGGCTACTGCCCGACGGCTGTTGCCGGGTTCTTGTATATCTGTTCAATCGCTCGGATAACTTTAATAACGTGATGTAGGATACGTCAGTTTTTAGTTCGTATGTGGCGAGATAGATGTTACTACAGTTATAATTACGAATATACCAATACTCGATAAGTAAGGTAATAATAAATGTAATAAGTCTGTGCTGAGCTTAAGTAACGACTATATATCTCGGCCTTAAAAACGCTTTTTTCTGTGTGACGAAATGGCCTTTGTGTAGGAAACGAAACAATTAAACGCCTCGTTTGGAGGTGAATGACAGGCGGTTCTGCTAAAACTAGGTACCTAAGTATTTTGTCATAATCTAGGTACTTACCTATATAACAAAATAAGTAGTAAGTAATAGAGTAGAACTAATTGGGTTCTATATTGTGTTTCATAATCTTTTATCCTCCCTATTCCTAAATCATGTAATTAAGAAAAGCTGAACAATATGTGTGCCGGAGACTTCTTACTTACTTCAATATTTATAAATACATACTAACATTTTAGTCAGTACAGACAGATTGACCGGAATGCACAAGTTATATCTCCGGTGTTGGAGGTTGGAGTATCAGTAGGCTGCGGTAACGGCGCGGTAACCGCCCGCGATCTACTTGCTTGCGTTGCCATAAAACATACAACTTGAGGGTGAATGCAGAAGGATTTCAAACATCATACAAAATAATTCTATACTTTCCCAAGATTGTCAATGTTTGATCGATTTTGTTTGAAGATAAGTATTCAATTTAAAGATATTTTAGCATATAAAAATTTGTACGAGTAGGTCAGTGTCTCTAACTAAAGCGATAACTTTTCCAAAACACGGGAATCGGTTTTTGTTTATTTTAAACATCGAAAAAGTATCTTTCATTTGCTCCTAAGAATTGAAGAGTTCCGTTACTTTGTCATGGATCCCATTATCAGAACCTAACCAAACTCTCATCAAACACCCTTGAAGTATATTCTTTCCAAAAAAAGAAGCATTGAAATCGGTTGGCGTGAAATTGAGTTATTCGTCCATTTGTCGCGCATATAGTTTATCTGGATTTAGGACTTATATGGTTTTCACATTGATGCCACTGTCAGAACTGGACCAAATGAAAATGGAACCACACGGAAAGCACAGGCTTTCAAATAAAAAAATAATCATCGAAATCGGTTGGCGTGATATTGAGTTATTCGTCCATTTGTCGCGCATTTAGTTTATCTAGATTTAGGACTTTAATGGTTTTCTCATGGATGCCACAGTCAGATCTAAACCAAAACCATTAAAATGGAACCACACGGAAAGCACAGGCTTTCAAATAAAAAAATAATTATCGAAATCGGTTGGCGTGATATTGAGTTATTCGTCCATTTGTCGCGCATTTAGTTTATCTAGATTTAAGACATTAATGGTGTTCTCATGGATGCTACAGTCAGATCTAAACCAAAACCATTAAAATGGAACCACACGGAAAGCACAGGCTTTCAAATAAAAAAATAATTATCGAAATCGGTTGGCGTGATATTGAGTTATTCGTCCATTTGTCGCGCATTTAGTTTATCTAGATTTAAGACTTCAATGGTTTTCTCATGGATGCCACAGTCAGATCTAAACCAAAACCATTAAAATGGAACCACACGGAAAGCACAGGCTTTCAAATAAAAAAAATATTATCGAAATCGGTTGGCGTGATATTGAGTTATTCGTCCATTTGTCGCGCATTTAGTTTATCTAGATTTAAGACTTTAATGGTTTTCTCATGGATGCCACAGTCAGATCTAAACCAAAACCATTAAAATGGAACCACACGGAAAGCACAGGCTTTCAAATAAAAAAATAATTATCGAAATCGGTTGGCGTGATATTGAGTTATTCGTCCATTTGTCGCGCATTTAGTTTAATTAGATTTAAGACTTTAATGGTTTTCTCATGGATGCCACAGTCAGATCTAAACCAAAACCATTAAAATGGGACCACACAGAAAGCACCAGCTTTCAAATAAAAGAAAAGATCAAAATCGGTTCACCCAGTCGAAAGTTATGAGGTAACAAACATAATAATGATAATAAACTACTCACAATTGCAAGATAACCTTAACCAAATGGTTATCATCTCTGACCTATGATGAAGTTGAAAATCTTTTAATAAGAATTAGTTAAACTATACACCAATAATAAAAAATAATAATAATAATAATAAATAAATAATAATAATAATAATAATGAAAATAAAAAATAAAACACGCTCAAACTTAGTCATAGAATGAACCTGTAAGTGGACTACTCGAACCGAACCCAAGGAATAATCCGTAGGGCTTACAGGTATCCCTTGGTACCCATTCAGTTATGCAAACACAAACATGAACATAATATTTACGCGCGCACACGCACACACACACACACACACACACACACACACACACACACACACACACAGTAAATGAGCATTACTGAGCAGTAATTATACATATTTCTTTTAGGTACCAGCCTTTTAGTGCTGGTTACCCTAATGTCTAAGCTTTAGATTACCTACCTTTATCTGTCTGTGGCTATTTCGTAAGGGAAGTTGCGAGCCATTCCCAATACAAGTGTCATTAAGACTACTTACAGGGAAGACTCCGCATAAATTTTGTAAGTAAGATATTGGAAAAATAAAGATTTTTGTTTTTTTTTTGATTTGATTTGAACTACATCTACTCATCCTCCTCCTTTTTTGAAGTCGGTTAAAAATGACAAAAAAATGTTGATACTTAGTTGGTTTTGCCTTTAAGGTGTTTTTTGGTAATAATACTTAAATAAGTTTATTCACAAAAAAAGAAAAAAACTAGTCCGTTTTATTTGAAATTATAATTTTATGTAAAATTTGCACTAATAAATAGTTAAAATACCGATAGCTCATAAATGCATGGCTTTGTTACTGCACTTACAAAAATGTCAGCAATTTGACGCACCGCGACGCCTGTTTTCATGTTATTTTAATGAATTCTTGGTTTGTCGTCCACAAAAATGACCGACGAGTTCATACAAGAGACATCACTTCTGAATCTAAACCACGACAAAAATAAGGCGCCATGTTAGATCTGTCGACAAAATTGAATTTCCCTTAAAAAATATTAAGTTACGACAATTTTATTGCTGCCATGGTATAGAAGGTAGACAAAATAGAGAAATGACAAAAATCGAGAAATGGCGAAATTTGATTGGAGTATTTTATGTCTACTCTTCTCGTAGGGCGCGCATCTTAGCCCCGCAGGTCGCCCTAAGTTAAGAAATTACGGAACATAGCCCTGGTTTGTGATTACCAACCTGAATTTGGCAAGACCAAACATTAAATTTAAATGATTCGCCTTCGCCGGATACGGTGTAGACCACATGATAAAGATGATGATAAATACCTATCAGTTTTTGGAGTCATTGAAGGGGAACCACATTATTTGTACCTATAAAAATAAATTGCGCAACGTAAAGAGAATTGCTCCACGGCTGATGGTTCCTCAACACGGTACGCCTGCGTTTCGTGGGAGTTTTCGCTACGTAGTCTTGCCCACAAATGGAACAATCTGCCGCCACCGATCAGAAGTTCAAAATCTGTGGCCTCCTTTATTGAAACAACGTCTTAAGCTGATCTCTGAGCTAAAGTCTAACTGCTAAGCAGTTCTACGCTCTTCCTACTAGTATATAATGTTTATAATAATTACACTCACGCAACTCACTTGTTCACGGACACACCTATTCTACACAAAACAAACTAACACCACACACAAAAAGTACTTGTTTTTGTTATCCACACGTTGATTCCTACTGTTCTTTGTGTAGGCGAAATAGTACATACATACATACATACATACATACCACCACGCCTTTTTCCCAATGGGGTAGGCAGAGACCACATCTTTCCACTTGCTACGGTCCTGACACACCTCTTGTGCTTCTTCCACTCTCATTAATCCTTTCATACATGCTCGTCGATTATGGGTACTCCTGACCTGACCTTTTCTGAGCACGTCTTGGACTTTTCCTAAGTACGTCCGTTTAGGCCTTCCCCTTTCAACAGCTCCGTCCACCCTCGCCTTGTAAATTTGTTTCGTTAATCGCCTTTCATCCATCCTTTCCATATGCCCAAACCATCTTAGAATTCCCATCTCAATTTTTGTAACAACATCCTAGTATAGTATTATTATATTATATTCCGCAATAGTATCTAGATAGCTATTTTGAAACATCATGTGACGAACATTTATTTGTGTATGTGTGTCTTGTCTGGGTGGGTGTTAATATCTATTTAGTTGAGTAGGTACCTATGTATTGAGAAATAAGTATTTAAGAATAATAATTTATAAGTCTATCACACTCATTAGTACAAACTCTACTTAGTTTGGGGCCGGATTATCTTGGTGTGATTTATCCCAGATATTTATTTCTTAAGGTGCTTCTCACCTAGAGCATTTTCCTGTAATGCAACGATACAGAGTCGAGCATTACATCTGTGAGGAAGGAGAACCGCGCATTACAGTGCGCAAACTGTAATATTGCAAATTCGAGCATTACCTTCATCAGTGAGGGAGGAGAACCGCGCATTACAGTGCGCAATTTGTTGTTACAATGTGTAATATTCTGATACAATTTCCCTGGAGTTTTGTTATGCAAAATTGTAATGTAATGCTCCAAATCGAATCGGAAATGTTACATTACAGCAAAATGCTCCAGGTGAGTAACCACCTTTACTTTCCTAACTATACTTACTGCTTGCCAAAAGGCGGACCGCATGCTTGTCTACCAAGGTCGTAGTGTAAAAAACTACGATGTTTTATCTTTTTTAACGCCTTAACGCCATCGTGGCCGAGTGGTTCCAGGGATCAGCCCGAAACCCTGAAGTCCCGGGTACAATTCCCAGGTCGGGCAAAGTGTGTTTTCGGATTTTTCGGAACATAGCCCGGGTCTGTGATTACCAGCCTGCATTTGGCAAGCGTGGTGATTAAGCCAATACCCATCAACTGTAGCGATGACTTGATTTCAATGATGGAGACCTCTGCCCAGCAGTGTGACTGTCTTTTTACTTCAACTACTATTTTATCTTTTAATCTCTTATTTTAACTGCGGTGTTAGCCAGAAGAGGTTGCGTTTTAAATGCCATTGCATTAATTAAACTTGAGTCACGCCTAAATTGTCAGTGCAATGAAAAGCATGAAAGTTTTTCGTGTAAGAGTGTCAACTTAGCATTGAGATAAAAATTATAGTACCGGTGCACAAACCAGACGACACGATTGGCGTAGTGCGCTGTAGCACGGTTTCTCGCCTCCATTTCCGTAGTGTCCCGGCTTCGATTCCCGGTCCGGTCAATTCAGGAAACGATGCGTCTACCATGAGTTTCCGCAAAGTCAACTACAATAGTTGACACATCAATTTATATGCCAATTTAAAGGCCTGCGCAGACGACGGATTATTCGCGGCGTACTTTTTTCTCCGTTAAAATAGATCCCTAACAAACTGTATCGAGCAACGCACACGGACGCCTGAAAGTACCTACGCTGAAACACCGCTGACGCCCACGGAGCGTATCTAGCGGATTAATTAAAGTACCCGGGTGTTCGCGAAAAAAATAGAACGAACGAACTATGAGCAGTAAACGCACACCGTGTGCGTTGAGTCCGCGGCATATCCGCGGCGGACTTCTGATTCGCTTAGCGTACTTTTTTCTCCTCCACGAAAAGTTCCGTCGTCTGCGCAGGCCTTTAGTGCCATTTCCGTTCGCTAGAGGCACTGTACCGAAATCCCATACAAAAACGCATCTCATACAAACACGCTAGCGACTGTTATCCCCTCCCGACTCGTTGTCACACCAGATTGTGTGTGTGTGTGTGTGTGTGCCTGCGTATGTGCGTGTGCTCGTGTGTGGGGGGGGGGGGATGTGTTGGGGCTGGTGTGTGCATGTGTATGAGCTACATGTTGCGGTTTAAAAAAGATTCTATTTCATCGTATGTTTTTAACTGAAGCCATTCTTCTAATAGTTTTTTTGCTGTCACTTGGTTCGTGCTATATATATTCAACTCCTTATTAATTTTATTAATAGATAAGTGGAACGTAAATTGAATTGTCGACCGGCAAACGTTGTTTTAAAAGATTTTGAGCTGGCTACATTTTTTCGCCGCCTCGTCAAGAGGTGCGGAAAGTACGGTAGGGATTTATGTTTTTTTAGTGTAGCCAAAATTATATACAATTTCCTGACTGAAAGCAAACCACTGATGCTATACAAGCTGTCTGTAGGAAATCGTCTTTTTTTGAAATACATGACCTTATTAGTGATCGTTGTGCTCTTTCTAAATTTATGAAGTGTGATTTTGCAGCACCTCCCCAAACAGGAATGCAGTAGGTGATAATAGATTGCGCAAGAGAGATGTATATTTGGTTGAGGAGGTGTTTGGGAGAGTCTTTATTTTCAAAGTTCTCCGGTATTACATATCTAAGGGTTTTGAAGATTTTCTTTCTGTATAAACACACATAATATTCCTAAGGTGGTCTAGAAGAGATATATCTATCTATCTATCTATTCTTATTCGTTATCAATCCTTCCGACTCGCATCAATATTCATCTAGAAACAAAATTAATATTTATTTAGTGATATGATAACATAGTTGTTTAACTTCACAGGGTGAAAATTTTGTTAAAACAACCGAACACAAAAATACATGTCAACCAGATGAGAACCAAAATGAAATAGCAATTACGATACACAAAATACATGAAGTGGCTGGTACTTCTGCGGGGCCAATGACAAAAATCTACCAAGAACATATAAGACCTTTAAAAGAGAAAGGGTTGAAAGTACCACAATTTGATAGCGTAAAGTGCGGCCTTTACAATTCGCGAAAACGGAAACTGAAAGTCAGCAAGACCATTTTCAAACGTATTGAAGAAGTACAAGTACCCGCTACATTTGAGAATTTCCTCGTTGCTGACTATCAATATGAGGATACCAGACTATTAATATTTGGTTCTGAAAAAACAAAAGAAGTGTTAAAAAGTGCGAAAGAATATTTTGTAGATGCGACTTTCAAGAGTTCTCCACGGCCATTTCCACAACTGCTGTCTATCCTTGCCGACGTGGGGAGCACGTCGCAGACAACTTCAGTGACACCGATAATACATGTACTAATGAGTGACAAAAAAGAGTCTATGTACACTGCATTGTTCGACATCCTGGTAAATAAATTTACTGATTGGTGTCCCACTGTGTTCCACGCAGATTTTGAGACTGCCGTAGCAAATGCTCTAATATATTTTTTTCCACATATATCGGTAAAAAAGTGTTACTATCATTATTGTCAGTGTTTATGGCGAAAAGCAAAATCAATTGGTTTAAAACGTAAACTACATAAAAGAATAGTAAGATTATGTACGGCATTGCCGCTAACTCCATTAGAATTAGTTAAAAAGGATGGGAGTACATTCTTACTGAATGTAATGAATTGAGCGGTGAAAAGATGAAACAGTTCATAGCATACATGGCCCGACAATGGATTAATGATGAACAAAATATCGCCGACTGGAATGTGGTTGGGCAAAGGCACAGAACTAACAATGTTTGTGAAAGTTGGCACACTTGGGGGAGGCCTATGCCCACTGCTGGGCATAGGCCTCCCCCAAGGATCTCCACAACGATCGGTCCTGCGCTGTGCGCATCCAGCGGCTTCCCGCGACCTTGACCAGATCGTCGGTCCACCTTGTAGAGGGCCTGCCCACGGAACGTCGTCCGGTACGCGGTCGCCATTCGAGAACCTTTCCGCCCCAACGGCCATCGGTTCTCCGCGCTATGTGTCCCGCCCACTGCCACTTCAGCGATGCAATCCTTCGAGCGATGTATCTCATCATTTCTGATTCGATCGAGCAGGGAAATACCAAGCATCGCTCTCTCCATTGCTCGCTGGGTGATCTTGAGCCTTCTTATGAGACCCATAGTAAGGGACCACGTCTCACTCCCATAGGTCATTACTGGCAACACACACTGGTCAAAGACTTTTGTCTTGAGACACTGAGGTATTTCGGACGCAAATATATGCCGGAGCTTCCCGAACGCTGCCCATCCGAGCTGGATTCGACGAGAGATCTCTTTCTCGAAGTTGGACTTACCTAGCTGGACTGTCTGTCCCAGGTAAACATAGTGGTCAACAACTTCAAGTGTAATGTTCCCAACGTTAACTGGAGCGGGTGCAATATGGGCATTTAACATGATTTTCGTTTTGTCCATGTTCATCTTAAGACCCACTCTTTGAGAAGCATTACCGAGATCTTCGAGCATTATGTTCAGGTCTTCCAAGGTCTCAGCCATAATAACTACATCATCGGCAAATCGCAGGTGTGTTAGGTACTCGCCATTGATGTTGATACCGCGTCCTTTCCAGTCCAGAAGCTTGAAAATATCCTCCAACGCAGCCGTGAACAGTTTCGGAGAAATAACGTCTCCTTGTCTCACGCCTCGCTGTAGTTGGATCGGATTAGAGCTCTGGTTCTGTAATCGGACCGACATGGTGGCGTTCTGGTATAAGTACCTTAGCACCTCAATGTACCTGTAGTCTATTTGACACCTTTGGAGAGACTGCAGTACTGCCCAGGTCTCAATCGAATCAAAGGCTTTCTCGTAGTCCACGAACGCTAAGCAAAATGGCAAGTTATACTCTTCGATCTTCTGTATAACTTGCCGCAGCGTATGAATGTGGTCTACGGTACTATAGCCTTTTCGGAACCCTGCTTGTTCGGGAGGTTGGAAGTCGTCGAACCTGCGAGCGAGACGATTCGTAATGACTCTCGAAAACAGCTTATAGATATGGCTCAGAAGCGAGATGGGTCTGTAGTTCTTCAAGAGAGTTTTGTCATCCTTCTTGAAGAACAGCATCACATCGCCTCTGCCCCATGCCTTTGGCGTTTTTCCCTCGAGGATGACAGAACTGAAGAGCGTCTGGAGGACCTTAAGTATCGGCTTACCGCCCGCTCTCAGGAGCTCGGTTGTGATTCCGTCATCACCCGCCGCCTTGTTGTTTTTAAGCTGCTTGAGAGCCATCCTAATCTCGTACAGGCTGACGTCCGGGATATCTTCGGTATAGTGTCGGGTAAGCTTGGCTCTAGGATCTTTAGCCTTGCTTTCAACAGGTGTTTGCGTGGAATATAACTATCCATAGAAACTCTCAATCTCCCTCAGGATTTCAGGTGTTGACGAAATGATGCTACCTGCCCAATAGACAGATCTCTGGCGAACACTTTGGAGCCTTTATTCCGCTCAATTGCCTCTTTAATACGCTGGGTATTAAATTGGCGAAGGTCGCTCGTCAAAGACTTAGATATCTGTCTATTGAGTTGCCGATAACGATGGGCATCCGCTGAGTTCTGTAGCCTCATTTCGTTTCTCTGATCCATGAGTAGGAGAGTCTTACTGGAAAGTTTCTTCGATTTGGGACGGCGGGTTTTAAAGGGCTTGGACCCTACCGTACGGACAGTATCCACCACCATGTTGTACAGATCGTCCACATCGATGCTGTTCTCAAGGGCTTCGAAGCGGTTTTGAAGCTCGAACTGAAAGCACTCGGGGTTTTGAATTTGAGCCGGTATTGGTCGGAGCGTGGATTTTATCAGTCGCGCTCTCTCAAGCTTTAGGTCGATATTCAATGTGCCTCTGACCATTCGGTGATCGCTTCCTGTCTTAGCAGCGTTGATCACAGTGACATCATTGAATATATGCTTCTTCGTCGACATGATAAAATCGATCTCGTTTTTGACTCTACCGTCCGTACTGATCCAGGTCCATTTGCGGCTTACGGGCTTCTTGAAGAAGGAGTTCATCATAAAGAGGTTCTCCCTCTCCATGAAGTCTGCCAGCATCTGGCCCCTGTTGTTCCGTTGCCCGAATCCAAATTGCCCCACTCTCAACTCATCACCGCAACGTAGCCCCAACTTTGCATTAAAATCCCCCATCACAACCGTGTAGTGGGTTTTATAGCTATGCATGGCTTTAGAGATCTCCTCATACATAGCCTCCACTTCGACATCGTCGTGCTTTAAGGTCGGAGCGTAGACCTGAATGACATTCAGCGAATATCGTTTCGATATTCTGAGTCTGAGAGTGTGCCGTGTAGTGCCGGCACATAAAAAAGAATAGCACTACCCCCTCTCTTCCCGTGGGTGTCGTAAGAGCCGACCGAGGGAAAATTGCCATAAGGAGATGGGCAGCAGCGTCTCCGGATAACAGCAGGCCATACTGCGATCGCCAACCCGCCTGCCAAGCGTGGCGATTATGGCAAACCCCCCCCCAAAATGGCTGCACAACCAGGAAATCGGCCCCCAGTCCCCGGCGGCCCTGCTATTCCTAGCTACGGCAGCGGCTATGGTAACGGCGGGGCAGGGGGTGCTAGGAATCCCCGGGTAAGATCCGGCTGCCAACAACGACGACTCGACCTGGCAACATATAACACGCGCACACTGAGGCTCGACGCGAAGCTCATAGAGTTGGAAGAGGTAATTAGTAAGTTACATTGGGATATCATTGGGTTATCTGAAGTCCGAAGAGAGGGGGAGAACTCGATAATCCTGCAATCCGGTAACTTACTATACCACCAGGAGGGCGACCAACAGTCCCTAGGTGGTGTCGGGTTCATCGTCCACAAATCCCTTGTCAACAACGTGATTACTATCGGAAGTGTTTCGAGCAGGGTAGCGTACCTGATACTCAGAATATCGAAACGATATTCGCTGAATGTCATTCAGGTCTACGCTCCGACCTCAAAGCACGACGATGTCGAAGTGGAGGCTATGTATGAGGAGATCTCTAAAGCCATGCATAGCTATAAAACCCACTACACGGTTGTGATGGGGGATTTTAATGCAAAGTTGGGGCAACGTTGCGGTGGTGAGTTGAGAGTGGGGCAATTTGGATTTGGGCAACGGAACAACAGGGGCCAGATGCTGGCAGACTTCATGGAGAGGGAGAACCTCTTTATGATGAACTCCTTCTTCAAGAAGCCCGTAAGCCGCAAATGGACCTGGATCAGTCCGGACGGTAGAGTCAAAAACGAGATCGATTTTATCATGTCGACGAAGAAGCATATATTCAATGATGTCACTGTGATCAACGCTGTTAAGACAGGAAGCGATCACCGGATGGTCAGAGGCACATTGAATATCGACCTAAAGCTTGAGAGAGCGCGACTGATAAAATCCACGCTCCGACCAATACCGGCTCAAATTCAAAACCCCGAGTGCTTTCAGCTCGAGCTTCAAAACCGCTTCGAAGCCCTTGAGAACAGCATCGATGTGGACGATCTGTACAACATGGTGGTGGATACTGTCCGTACGGTAGGGTCCAAGCACTTTAAAACCCGCCGTCCCAAATCAAAGAAACTCTCCAGTCAGACTCTCCTACTCATGGATCAGAGAAACGAAATGAGGCTACAGAACTCAGCGGATGCCCATCGTTATCGGCAACTCAATAGACAGATATCTAAGTCTTTGACGAGCGACCTTCGCCAATTTAATACCCAGCGTATTAAAGAGGCAATTGAGCGGAATAAAGGCTCCAAAGTGTTCGCCAGAGATCTGTCTATTGGGCAAAGCCAATTGACGAGGCTGAAAACTGAGGCAGGTAGCATCATTTCGTCAACACCTGAAATCCTGAGGGAGATTGAGAGTTTCTATGGACAGTTATATTCCACGCAAACACCTGTTGAAAGCAAGGCTAAAGATCCTAGAGCCAAGCTTACCCGACACTATACCGAAGATATCCCGGACGTCAGCCTGTACGAGATTAGGATGGCTCTCAAGCAGCTTAAAAACAACAAGGCGGCGGGTGGTGACGGAATCACAACCGAGCTCCTGAGAGCGGGCGGTAAGCCGATACTTAAGGTCCTCCAGACGCTCTTCAGTTCTGTCATCCTCGAGGGAAAAACGCCAAAGGCATGGGGCAGAGGCGATGTGATGCTGTTCTTCAAGAAGGGTGACAAAACTCTCTTGAAGAACTACAGACCCATCTCGCTTCTGAGCCATATCTATAAGCTGTTTTCGAGAGTCATTACGAATCGTCTCGCTCGCAGGTTTGACGACTTCCAACCTCCCGAACAAGCAGGGTTCCGAAAAGGCTATAGTACCGTAGACCACATTCATACGCTGCGGCAAGTTATACAGAAGACCGAAGAGTATAACTTGCCACTTTGCTTAGCGTTCGTGGACTACGAGAAAGCCTTTGATTCGATTGAGACCTGGGCAGTACTGCAGTCTCTCCAAAGGTGCCAAATAGACTACAGGTACATTGAGGTGCTAAGGTACTTATACCAGAACGCCACCATGTCGGTCCGATTACAGAACCAGAGCTCTAATCCGATCCAACTACAGCGAGGCGTGAGACAAGGAGACGTTATTTCTCCGAAACTGTTCACGGCTGCGTTGGAGGATATTTTCAAGCTTCTGGACTGGAAAGGACGCGGCATCAACATCAATGGCGAGTACCTAACACACCTGCGATTTGCCGATGATGTAGTTCTTATGGCTGAGACCTTGGAAGACCTGAACATAATGCTCGAAGATCTCGGTAATGCTTCTCAAAGAGTGGGTCTTAAGATGAACATGGACAAAACAAAACTCATGTTGAATGCCCATATTGCACCCGCTCCAGTTAACGTTGGGAACATTACACTCGAAGTTGTTGACCACTATGTTTACCTGGGACAGACAGTCCAGCTAGGTAAGTCCAACTTCGAGAAAGAGATCTCTCGTCGAATCCAGTTCGGATGGGCAGCGTTCGGGAAGCTCCGGCATATATTTGCGTCCGAAATACCTCAGTGTCTCAAGACAAAAGTCTTTGACCAGTGTGTGTTGCCAGTAATGACCTATGGGAGCGAGACGTGGTCCCTTACTATGGGTCTCATAAGAAGGCTCAAGATCACCCAGCGAGCAATGGAGAGAGCGATGCTTGGTATTTCCCTGCTCGATCGAATCAGAAATGATGAGATCCGCAGGAGAACAAAAACAACCGACATCGCTCGAAGGATTGCATCGCTGAAGTGGCAGTGGGCGGGACACATAGCGCGGAGAACCGATGGCCGTTGGGGCGGAAAGGTTCTCGAATGGCGATCGCGTACCGGACGACGTTCCGTGGGCAGGCCCTCTACAAGGTGGACCGACGATCTGGTCAAGGTCGCGGGAAGCCGCTGGATGCGGACAGCGCAGGACCGATCGTTGTGGAGATCCTTGGGGGAGGCCTATGCCCAGCAGTGGGCGTCGTTCGGCTGAAAAAATGATGATTCGCTGAATGTCATTCAGGTCTACGCTCCGACCTCAAAGCACGACGATGTCGAAGTGGAGGCTATGTATGAGGAGATCTCTAAAGCCATGCATAGCTATAAAACCCACTACACGGTTGTGATGGGGGATTTTAATGCAAAGTTGGGGCAACGTTGCGGTGATGAGTTGAGAGTGGGGCAATTTGGATTTGGGCAACGGAACAACAGGGGCCAGATGCTGGCAGACTTCATGGAGAGGGAGAACCTCTTTATGATGAACTCCTTCTTCAAGAAGCCCGTAAGCCGCAAATGGACCTGGATCAGTCCGGACGGTAGAGTCAAAAACGAGATCGATTTTATCATGTCGACGAAGAAGCATATATTCAATGATGTCACTGTGATCAACGCTGCTAAGACAGGAAGCGATCACCGCATGGTCAGAGGCACATTGAATATCGACCTAAAGCTTGAGAGAGCGCGACTGATAAAATCCACGCTCCGACCAAAACCGGCTCAAATTCAAAACCCCGAGTGCTTTCAGCTCGAGCTTCAAAACCGCTTCGAAGCCCTTAAGAACAGCATCGATGTGGACGATCTGTACAACATGGTGGTGGATACTGTCCGTACGGTAGGGTCCAAGCACTTTAAAACCCGCCGTCCCAAATCAAAGAAACTCTCCAGTCAGACTCTCCTACTCATGGATCAGAGAAACGAAATGAGGCTACAGAACTCAGCGGATGCCCATCGTTATCGGCAACTCAATAGACAGATATCTAAGTCTTTGACGAGCGACCTTCGCCAATTTAATACCCAGCGTATTAAAGAGGCAATTGAGCGGAATAAAGGCTCCAAAGTGTTCGCCAGAGATCTGTCTATTGGGCAAAGCCAATTGACGAGGCTGAAAACTGAGGCAGGTAGCATCATTTCGTCAACACCTGAAATCCTGAGGGAGATTGAGAGTTTCTATGGACAGTTATATTCCACGCAAACACCTGCTGAAAGCAAGGCTAAAGATCCTAGAGCCAAGCTTACCCGACACTATACCGAAGATATCCCGGACGTCAGCCTGTACGAGATTAGGATGGCTCTCAAGCAGCTTAAAAACAACAAGGCGGCGGGTGATGACGGAATCACAACCGAGCTCCTGAGAGCGGGTGGTAAGCCGATACTTAAGGTCCTCCAGACGCTCTTCAGTTCTGTCATCCTCGAGGGAAAAACGCCAAAGGCATGGGGCAGAGGCGATGTGATGCTGTTCTTCAAGAAGGGTGACAAAACTCTCTTGAAGAACTACAGACCCATCTCGCTTCTGAGCCATATCTGTAAGCTGTTTTCGAGAGTCATTACGAATCGTCTCGCTCGCAGGTTCGACGACTTCCAACCTCCCGAACAAGCAGGGTTCCGAAAAGGCTATAGTACCGTAGACCACATTCATACGCTGCGGCAAGTTATACAGAAGACCGAAGAGTATAACTTGCCACTTTGCTTAGCGTTCGTGGACTACGAGAAAGCCTTTGATTCGATTGAGACCTGGGCAGTGCTGCAGTCTCTCCAAAGGTGCCAAATAGACTACAGGTACATTGAGGTGCTAAGGTACTTATACCAGAACGCCACCATGTCGGTCCGATTACAGAACCAGAGCTCTAATCCGATCCAACTACAGCGAGGCGTGAGACAAGGAGACTTTATTTCTCCGAAACTGTTCACGGCTGCGTTGGAGGATATTTTCAAGCTTCTGGACTGGAAAGGACGCGGCATCAACATCAATGGCGAGTACCTAACACACCTGCGATTTGCCGATGATGTAGTTCTTATTGCTGAGACCTTGGAAGACCTGAACATAATGCTCGAAGATCTCGGTAATGCTTCTTAAAGAGTGGGTCTTAAGATGAACATGGACAAAACAAAAATCATGTTAAATGCCCATATTGCACCCGCTCCTGTTAACGTTGGGAACATTACACTCGAAGTTGTTGACCACTATGTTTACCTGGGACAGACAGTCCAGCTAGGTAAGTCCAACTTCGAGAAAGAGATCTCTCGTCGAATCCAGCTGGCTGCAAGGTGGACCGACGATCTGGTCAAGGTCGCGGGAAGCCGCTGGATGCGGACAGCGCAGGACAGATCGTTATGGAGATCCTTGAGGGAGGCCTATGCCCAGCAGTGGGCGTCGTTCGGCTGAAATGATGATTCTGAGTATCAGGTACGCTATAGTATTGGTGTTGCTTAAATAACAACACTTGTCCACGTTTTCTATTAATGATACAAAAATCCATGGTTCAAAACGGATGTGAAATTAATGCACAATTTGCAAAATTCTTGATGTATAAATGAGCAAATTATTTCTATTGACGTTTGTCAGTCAATTGCATGATTGAATCATTATAAAGCATTGCGTTTACTACCGGCCAGTACTAAATGAAGATAAGGTAGTAGGATATTTAAAAATGTTGATTATTTCACATCACATCGACTTAATGGTCTACACAATAAAGTGTATTGTAAGTGTATTGTTAGTGCAGTACGTAGGTAGCAATGATGGTATAAAGGGTGTGGATAAATCGGTAGTGTGACAAACAAGAAAAAAACTCTTGTTAGTCATACTGGTGTGACAATCCGGTGTGACTACGAGTCGGGAGGGCTGTTATCTTCTGGTCTCCTGTGATCGCTATAGTAGTCCAGTGTGTGTACCCACTTGACTGACTTCGGACTACTAGTTCACCGAATGATCTGAAGTTAATGAAGTCATGCATTCCTCTAACTATACAAAAACCGGCCAAATGCGAGTCGGACTCGCGCACCGAGGGTGCGCACAGACCTGTAGGTATATTTATTAACAATATTTTAGTTATATGATGTAACTAAAAAATTGTTTACGCAATTTTCCCTTCATCTGTGCTCTAAGACGTTGCTTCGTATCAAATTTCAAGATTCTGAGTTCACGAGAAGTACCCTGTGGGTTTTGATTCACTTGCGAGTGTCGAAAATTTGCAGCATAAACGGCTGTATCTTTGTATTGCGTTGGCTTAGAAGTTTGAATTTTTCACAGCTCCAAGAGACAGTAGACCTGAATATTTGATATAATTCAAGCTTGATTCCTCCACGCGTTCCTGAGCAAAAGAGTCTTGACAGACAGACAGACGGACAACAAAGTGATCCTATAAGGGCATTTCTATGAGGACGACCGACTGACGTACTGGAGAGTAAAAAGTACCTTAAAAATTTAATCACGTACTTGAAAGAAATCAGACATATTTGACTCTTGACCTGATGAAGAGCATATCTAGAAGACCGCCAGATTTTAAATATCGCCTAAAAAAACCTGGAAGTTCAAAAACAGGCAAAATTTGGCTTAAAATGGAGTGTCCGGTTTCCAGAATTTCCTCGTTATTGTTTCATAACTTTTAAAATAATAACTTGCTCATTATATATCCCACATTCACAGAACAAGGGATAGACAATAAAGCCATTTAAGATATTATATTTATAGTGCATCCTTGGGTTTTAATACAGTTACATATTATAGTTTTGTCCGAAGCGCGTGCCTCAATTTGGTGAAATTTACTTTAGCTTATATATCACTAACTACGCGCAGTACAAATGCTCAGTACTGATTTCTGCCACCCGGAAGTGCCCCCGAGCGGCCGAGCTGGTGTGCATTTTTCAAAGGTACGAAATCATTCGGTGTTTTTGGAGTCGGGTCATTTATCAAATCGATGTGCGACATTAATTTTGTTTATAATAATAATACGTAATAATAAGCATTTATTTCAGACTGTAGTCCATACAAAAATCAGAATCACGGATAAAAAAAGGAAAATTACAAAACAGAAAATACAGCAAAACTACACAAAAACATAATTAAATAAAAAACATTTAGGTACTACTAAACTACATCGAACGCGGCTACACGTAGTTCACCTGTGTATGCAGCCGCATCCAGCGAGCCAGCATCGGAGAATCCCAACGGTCAACAAACACACTCAAGATGCCATTCGAACTACCTCGCAGCCGCTTCAGCAGAGAAGCAGAACGCTTGCGGATTATGGCATGAAAACCGTCTATGTGCCCCTCTGTAAACATTTGTGAAGCGCTGCAGTGGCGCGGCAGTCCGAACAGCACCCTAAATGCATTGTTGTACTTACTGCACTCTTAGGGCACCATACGCGCGCTACGTGTAACCCGTCCACAGGCTGCAGGTTTAAAATGATTAGCAATAGGCCTTACAAAGGATGATCTTGACTTGCCCTGTACACCGTGCAAACCTGCGGGCAAGCATATTACATCGCACGGATAGTGCCCTGCGCTCACGTTCGATGTCTAGGTTGTCACTTAGATCCTCAGACCAGTAACCCAGGTATCTAAAACGATCCACTTGCCTCAGCGGACTACCACCGAGGTACAAAGGAGGAACATTCAAGTAGGTTTTAGTGCCAGACTCAAACACCATGACCTCACCCTTTTTCGCGCTGAGTCCCTGAGCTTTTACATAATCTTTACATATGCAAAGCACCCTGCGCAAGGCACTTATTGATGGACTCAGCAGCACCATATCATTAGCGTAACTTATATTATTAATACAAACACTATCAAATGACAACCTATGCTGGCGCTACTGTGTTCACCAACCAGGCGGTTCATATACAGCTTGAAAAGAAGAGGCGAGGTCAGCCCCCACCCTCTCTCCGAGTGCGCCCCATCCCACTTAACAACATTCTTTTGATTCCCATACCAGAATTTAACGATAGATACAATTTCAGTTGGTCCTTTTCTAGTTTTTGCCTTAACACATAAGTAACGAGGTCAAATGCTTTTGAGAGGTCTAAGTAGCATGCATATACCGGTGTCTTTCTAGCTGTATACTATTGTACAGTCTGCTTGAGACACAGGATGGCACTCTCCGTCGAGAGCCCAGGGCTAAAGCCAAATTGAGCGTCGTGAAGGTCGATATGTCTGTCCAAGTGTTTGTCAAGCAGACTGTCCAGCACCTTAGCTCTCATAGTAGATAATGAGATTGGTCTATAATTTGCCAGATCTGAGACGTCGCCCGTCTTGTTTTTAACAATTGGCACCACTACCGTGTACATGAGATTATCAGATAAATAACAATGACCGATACAGAGGCTGAAAAACTAATTAACAGTGAAGTACCGCTGAAACAAATTAGCTATTTCCTTGGGTTGATGAACACAGGTGTTCCCTGTGAGCGCCGCTCACATGTTTGTTCCAACCAGGCACTGGTTTGTACTTCCTCACTGTTGGACTAACGTAACTCGACACAGCCGCCTCGCTCAAAATACGCACAATTTCACAGTACATTTGTTTCAAAATTTCCCTATTTCCTTCCTCATAGCAAACTTTCCCAGCACAAGTTGCAAATTCGACACCAGAAAATTGCAAACGGAAAACCCTTTATCTCCTCGGGCTCCCCAGACTCGAGCGCAAATGGAGTAACTGTATCACGCCCACTTAAGAATCATTGACTAGGCTACGATCCTGTTTCAGACAGAATGATGACCCTCACACTCAACACACGCCCCTGCACTTTTAATATAGTGGTGGGTTACGTCCCTACTGCTTGCGCTAAGGATTAGGCGATCGATGAATTTTATAGCACTCTTGAGTTGACCCTCTCCACAATACCAAATCTAAAGATCTCTTTATTGATGGGCGACTGGAATACCAAAGTGGGAAATACTTCACAAGACAGTCACATATTTCGGGTAGACATAAGTAAACAAGTAAAATATTTCACTCTTACATTTTAATAAAGATAAAATATTTACAGCTCTAAACTAATGTTATAATTAGGCAATTACCCAAGTACACTCTGTCTCCTAATTAGTACACTAACTTTCCTTACCTCGAACATCCTTAAAGTGAAACTGTGCATGCAACATGGACCTCTATAATAAGCTGTCCAAAAACATGGCGGATCTTGGTGAATTATTCACTACACAAATGTAAAAACACAAGCAAAAGTTGCAGCAGGCACAGTCAAGTTCTCCGATTTCAACTCATACTATGGACACGCTGACACAGGAGTTTGAAGGTTTTAAAACTATCATGTGGAAGTCTGTATCTGTTCTCAAGGCCCAAATGGAGCTGCTGACTGATGCGCTGGATCGACATGAGATGGCTACACGTAGAAAGGTGCTACTGTTCCATGGAGTAGCTGCGGCAAGTAATGAGAATGTGGCAGAAGTTATCGCCGGCATCATAACCGGCAAAATGGAATTATCCCCGGATGTTTCCAATCAGATTGCTGTATGTCATCGTTTGGGGGCTAAAATAGGCGATAAGGCATGGCCTATACTTGTGCGGCAAGCCAAATATGAAGCACGCAGGGAAGTGTGGAACCACAAGACCGCTTTGAAGGGTACTGGTATCACAATCTCAGAGTTCCTTACTAAAGCCAGACATGATGCCTTCATGAAAGCACGGGACTACTTCGGGATAGGAAATTGTTGGACCATGGATGGCCAAATCATTCTTCTTTTCCCCGACAACTCTCGCCGTAAGATCGAATATCATCGTGATTATTTTTAACAAGTTCCCTAAGCTTCCAACAAGTCCGTCGAGCAAGTCTCCGCAGAAGGCACTCACTGGCGGTTCCGGCAAGCTGAATAAAAAGGTATCTGAGGTCCAGAATACCATCAAAGCTCAGCCGCAGATGCATACTCGGCGAAAGCAACAACAACAACAGGGAAGTTCTATGAAGAAATGATAGCTGGGTGCCTACTTCATTTATCCGTGTTTTACGTATTTTCGAACAATGGTAGGTAGAACAATCTTTTCATAAAAACCGTGATTATCCCTTTTTAGCTTACACTTATAACCCGCACATTGTGTTATAAAATTAATGACAGTGTTGATAAATTCAGTAATTAAATTAACTGTTGTCAAATCTTTACCTTGTCAATGTCTCACAGTCTCAGTGACATTTTTTTTCTCTGTTCTTTCTCCTATAATAAGTTTCCGCACTAAGCTAGTTGAGCATAGGTGCGTGCGAAAATGATTGTTAACTGCAGTAACTTAGTACCGATTATGTTTTTTCTTTTATTGTTGAATTTTCTTTTATTTTTAATTGCTTTGTTTTTAAGTTTAGTTTTAATGAAAACTATTGTGTCCTTAAGATACAAAGTATTCTTTCTGTTTCTGAATTACACAGGATTTCTGCCACTAGTATGGCTGACAGAATGTAATTAAGCTGTATTTGTAACCGAACTAACAGGTTATGCGCTATTGAACTCTCTGTAACTTTTCAAAATCATGTTCCCAGCTTCAATTTGCCACATCAATGCCCAAAGCTTAATAAGTCATCATGCAGATCTATTGTCTTCCTTTAGTGACCAATGCATTGATGCCATATTGGTATCCGAAACTTTCCTCAAACCTTCCTTGCCATCAATAATGTGTAACATACCATCTTTTAAACTAATTTGTAATGACCGTGTTGGTAAAGGCGGTAGAGGAGTGGCGATATATTTAAGGGTAGGTATTCCCTTCAAAATCTTAAGCAAGTCCCCTGGTGATTACTCTAAGTCAGCAGAACATCTTTTTATTGAAGTAATTATTCACCACAATAAAGTGCTCCTAGGAGTACTGTTCAGTCCGTCACGCGAAATTGATTATTTCTCTTCACTCGAATTACTCCTTCATAGTTTCTGTCCAGAATGAGATCATACTTTACTACTTGGTGACTTCAACACTTGTCTCATAAGGAAAGACTCGCGTTCCTTCAAGCTAACCAGTATTCTAACTTCTTTTAACTTACATATCTTACCTCTCTCTGCTACTCATTATGCTCCGCATAGTACTCCTTCTCTTCCTGATCTTATGATGGTATCTGATGTTTCTAAAGTTTCTACTCATGGTCAACTTAATGCTCCTTTCTCTTACCATGATCTCGTTTTCCTGTCTTACCGTTTGCGTCCTCCTAAAACCAAACCAATATATCTCTTTTTACGTAGTTTCAATAATATTGATTCTGAGGCTCTTGGCATGGATGCTGCTGGGGTTGAGTGGTCGCGAGTGGAATAATGTCCCTAGATTGACGAAAAAGTGGCTGCTTTTAATAAAGTTGTTCATGACATATTTGATAAGCATGCTCCTATTCGACGAGTCAGGGTAAAACACCTACCGGCTCCTTGGCTGACTCCAGATATAAGGCAGGCTCTGCTATTTCGCGATAGGGCTAAATGTAAATATAAAAAATGACAATCTGAGCTTAATTCACATCAATAAAAAAGTTGCGAAATCGCTGTAATAGAAAGTGTAGGGATGCAAATAGGCGCCATATTCATACTACCGTACAAGATTCTAACCCTGCTAATGTATGGAAGTTCCTTCGATCGCTGGGTATTGGAAAGTCTGTTGAGTCTTCTTCCATCGTGACAGATCTTGAATCGTTAAATTCTCATTTTTCCGAGCCACCCGTTCGTTTGCATGCTCACACCAAATCATCGACTCTTGAAATGCTTCGTAATCGTAGTACTCCTAGACCTATTTGCGATCCTTTAATTTTTGTTCCTGTTTCAGTGTCTGATGTTAAGAAGGCTATACTTTCCATTTCCTCAAATGCCGTGGGTAATGATGCGATCTGTCTAAAGATGATCAAGCTTACTCTTGACTCTGTTCTGCCTATCATTACCCATATCCTAATTTTTCCATCACAACTAATGTCTTTCCTTCAGCTTGGAAGAAAGCACTAGTCATTCCTTTACCGAAAACTTTACACCCTTCTTCTCCCGCCCAGTATCGCCTGATTTCCATCTTACTGGTCCTTTCCAAAGTCCTAGAAAGCATTATCCATGGTCAACTGACTGCGTTCTTGAACCGAAACATTTTGTTAAGCCCTTACCAGTCTGGGTTTCGTTCTGGACACAGTACAGTACATGGTGGTACATGGATGGAAATTTGGTTTAAGTCCTCATGTTGACTTATTGTCATGCAAAGACTGGTACAATACATGCTAATTGACAATGGTTTATGAAACTCACCATAAAATAATATAACAGAACAAATAAATCACAGTATGTATGTCACTGAAATATTAATTTGCAGTTACCATGTCAATAAATTGGTTTATTAATTAAATACATTATACATTTTAAATACAAACAAACGTGAAAATAATTATACATTCAGATTATGAATTTATTGGACGAATTACGGAATTGGGCCGTCGGGTAGGATTTTAAAAAACTAGACAATTAGGTTTAACTTATTTAATTAGATTAATTACAGTATAACTATGCTAATTTGATCCCGATTGATCTGGTCTTAAACTAACGTCCTGTAGCTTCCACGATTGAAGCTAAAAGGCCCCGAAAACTGTCCTCAAGTTCCAATGTGAACTAAAACTGCTAACTATGCACTTTTGGTAGTATTGCGGTTGGAATACAAAAAGCATTTATTGCGCAAAAACAATGCATCCGGGCAATGAAAGATGTGTCTCCCTGGACTACTTGCAGGCCCTTGTTCAAGCAATTAAATTTACTAACACTTCCTTCTTTATACATCTATGAAGCTTGTAAATTTGCTAAGCAACATCCTCACTTATTTAAGAGAAATAAAGACGTTTGTCTGTTTAGGACCAGATATCCAAATAGATTGGTTCTGCCGCAAATACGCACCAATATGTGTAGTAGAAATAGTTTTGCTATGGTGGTCCGAATATACAACAAACTACCAACAGATATTTTAAATTTGCCAGCAAATCAATTTGATAGAAGCTTATTTCAATTTTTAATTAACAAATGCTTTTACTCTGTTTCGGAATACCTAAATAGCTGAAAAATTTCAATGTGACCAAGCTGAATTTCACTATCGACATTGACATTTAATTATCGTGTTATTTTATTTTAATTTATGATATTGTTGTAATTGTTGTTGATGACCGTCATTCGAAAATGTATTTAATATTTGCAAAATTTGTAAGCCAGAAATGGTAGATGTGTTGTACTTAAATCTATACCTTGTCACCTTTATGTCACCCACATTTGAACAAATAAATGATTGATTGATTGATTGCCTAATTTTTACCACCTGCACTTGCACAACACACATACACTGGTGACGCATAGCAGTGACGTAGACGAGGCTTGCACTCGTAACACCTCCCCTCCTAGATGAGCAACTATTTGCGAAGGTTGAGAGCAAATGTTGCGGCTCTTCTATCTTCAGTAGATGTTGTAGATGCCATCTCCATGTCTTGAGTTTGTGTAGATGTAATTTCATTTTGATTTGTTCGGCGTATCAGGTAATAAGTCAGACTAATGAGTGCAAGTGCACTTAACAGTATGATGACATAGGTAGGTATCGTGGTGTGGTACAGGCTGGATGAGTCGACGGTTCTGATTTGAACAGGTGGTTCCATGACTAATCGATGTTGAATATTGTGCAACTGGTTCAAATCAATTGTTGTGAAATTATAATGTGGCATTTGGTTTCTTGAATTAGCTGACATCGGGACTGAATGTGGGAATGTCATTATTTCAACAGCTTGACCTCGAAGTTTGTCATCGGTGTTAACAATTGTGAATTCCGGTGTTCGAATGCTGCAATTTCGTGGAATTGTTGCTAAATAGCTTCCCTTTAGCAGGTGGTACTTTTCTCGTGCGCATGATATTTGTACTTTGATTTCTTGAGGTAGGGATAGAATGTAATGTTGGCTATCGAGTTCCAAGAGTGCATCCTTCAGGAGCGAAATGTATGTGGGATGGCAGTCTTCAGGCTCTTGATGATAGATGAGGTTGAAGATGCAGTCACTCCGTGTTCGGATTTGATGGCTAAGCTGCTGCTTGCAGACGTACCAGGTGTCGATCTTCGGGCATTCAGCCTCCATGTACGCAAATTCCTGGGAATTGGATGCCATAAAAGGGAACGGTGGAAGGATAATTTCGGAGTTTTTATTAGGAACAGGACAAAGTCTATACAGGTCGAATGTCTCTAGCGACATTATAGGAAATTTAAGGACAATAACTATTTTCCAATCAATAAAATATGAACCTAAAGTAATTAAATCATAATAATATCTAACATCTAAGTTTAGTAATGAGCCAGGGTTATATATATTTTCAAGCTGGCTCAGCATACTAGTTAAATCAGTGATTGATAAAATAGAATGGTGCATTACGTTAGTACGACTAAAAGCTATTATATTACTTAATCTACGAATTTCAAAAGAAAGTTCCTGAATGTTTTCAGTAACTATACTGAACAATAGAGAAATTTGAGTATATTGAAACATCTGTTCCTTGCTAGTTACAGATGCATTGCTAATCGAAATTATAGCTTTTTCTAATTTTCTTTGACTGAAAGTGATATTTTTTAAAATATGAGTTTGTTGGAGAGTCATTTCCTTATATAAACTTATATGCTTATTGAAACTAGCAGAAAGCTCCAAGTCATTCTTTAGCAATATTTTTAGAGCATTTTCGAATTTCAGAGCGTACTCGTTGTCTAAGTTTCCTGATATACTTTTAATAAATGTTCCCAGTGGGTTAAAGAGTCCTCTTTTCACTCTTCTAGGCTCAAACGTTTCTAGCTCTAATGAAGTTTTATTGAGTTTAGTGAACAAATGTACTATGTATTTGATGTTTAAATAGAAGAAAATCTCTATTGGTAAGTTTATTAGCTAAGTCAGTTAATTGGGTTTGCAATAAGCTAATTTGTTGCTTGACTTCGTCAAGGTTAATTTCCTGAAGAAAGGTGTGGTCATGGGATATGATTTTTGTTGAGTCAAGCTTAAATGGGAGAATTCTAGGTCCGTCAGAAAGGTCGTCAAGTCGGATCGTGTTTAAAGTCAGTAGATTTGCTTGTGCTCGGTCCAGGTTCGTCATGAGGAGCAGAATCCTGTAACAATGTAGTGTTATTTTTTTTATTGCGTTTCAGTCGACTCTTGGCAACTCGGCTTCGTTTTTTAGATGTATAAATATGAATAGGTTGATTGGAAATTACTTTATCTTGTGTGTAACGTGGTGCAGTTTTTTGTCTATTAGCTGCGGGGTTTTTAACGTAAACTATTTGATCTCGGCTATACTGAGTTTCAGGTTCGCGATCTAAATTACGCCGCTCTATTATCGCTGTGCGCTCAGCGTATGATGAGTCATGTATGATATTGTAAACTGTGTCCATTTTACTACGGTGTTCTTGCAGATACTGTTGTAAGAGACGTTCCGATAAATCTATGTCAGTCGGGTCCCTAGGGTCAAAATGTCCAGATATAAGGTCAAATGGTCGGCATTTTGTGAGGCTGTGGATAGAGCTGTTATATGCAATTATTGCATAAGGTATCAAATTTTGGACTGGTTCATTTTTGTGTTGTAATTTTAACAGCCGGATGTGTTCCAAAAGTGTACTATGGAAACGTTCCACCATGCCGTTTTCATTGGGGGCATGCGCAGCTATTTTATGATGCTGCACTTTATGTAATTTTAAGAACTCGCTGACTACTTGGTTCACAAATTCTGTACCCTGATCTGTTACTAGACACATTGGGAATCCGTGATGAGCTGAAAATGTTAAGAGTGCTTTAACTATATTTGGAGCAGTGCAATCTGGTAGTCGGTATACTTGAGCGTACTTCGAAAAAGAGTCGATAATCGTAAGGTATTTATCCTGTTCCACGGTGAGAACATCTGCGTGGGCTGTTTGGTACGGCTTGGAGGGTGGGGGCACAATCTGAAACTTAGGTTGTGGGGGGTCGCGGTCATATTCGGCACGATTGCATACGTCACATTGATTTATATATTTGGTTATACTTTCTTTTAATTTTGGCCAAAAATACCGTTGGGACAGTGCTAAATGTGTTTCATTTATGCCTCTATGATTAGTTTATCCTTCGTGGTACTTTGATATCATATCTTGTTGGTTGAGAAAATCGCAAATATCTTGAATTTCTTTTTTGACAAGAACTAAGTTGGCTGAAGCATTTTTGAAAGTTTTTTGTAAGATGGGAACAATGTCGTACATTTTATTTAAAGGTTGTATCAAGATAGCCGTACGCAGTTTTGGGTCAATGTGGTTTTTTACTATATTTATAATATCTTGCTCCAGATTATTTTCCGAAATTTGAACCGTTGTTTTTCTGTAGGTTTCAAAAGGTGTGGTCGTTTTAGGTTTGGCGTTACAGGGGTTCGCATTAACGCGTATAACTAACTGTCTTTTGAATTTATTTAAGGGGTCTTCCGACACGGGTAATTTGAGTACAGGATGTTCAACACTGGTATGTACTGTGCCTTCTTCGAAATTAAGTAGGAACGGAAAGTTGTCGTTATTTCCAGGTGGACTACTAAGTGGTCTCATGCTCGGTGCCGTGTCAGTTGAAGATTGGCTGATCAGAGGTCTGTCATCAGGGGCGGTAATTGTCGAGGATGACGAATCGTCAATTTCTATAACTGATGGGGTTGACGAAGAGTCGCTTATATTAACAACTACAGAGTCCAGCTCCTCGTTGTGAATTTCAATGCGAGACAGAGCATCAGCATTGGTGTTCGCCTTACCTTTTTTGTAACTAATAGAGAAGGTATATTCTGCCAATTTGAGTCGCCATCGAGTTAGGCGAGAATTCGGTTCGCGTAAGTTGAGAAGCCATTGCAGTGGCTGATGGTCCGTAATAACTTTGAATTTTCGGCCAAATAAATAGGGTCTGATGTACTTCGTCGCCCAAACTATTGCAAGCAACTCTTTTTCAATTGTGGAATAGGTTAGTTCACTATCATTTAAAGTTCTGGATGCGTAGGCAACTGGTCTGTCTGAACCTATGGAACCTTGAGATAAAACGGCTCCAAGGGCAACGTTTGAGGCGTCCGTAGTCAAGATGAAGTCTTTGGAGAGATCTGGGTACTGAAGTATCGGGTCATTTATGAGTAAGGTCTTGCAATGTTCAAAGCATCGGACATATTCAGGGGTGAGTGTAATTTTGGATCCTTTTTTTAGACATGCTGTAAGGGGTTTTGTTGAACGGGCGAAATCAAGAATGAAACGTCGGTAATATCCTATGAGGCCTAAAAATGATTTTATTTGCCCATATTTGTTCATGACGCGCTGGAATGTAGATGGACTATTTTTAAGGCCCATAGGCATTCGAAGATATTCAAAGTGCCCGTTGCCGTCTGCAACACTAAAACCTGTTTTGTGAATATCATCCGGGTGCATTTCGACCTGGTAAAATCCACTAGCCAGGTCTAGGGTGGTAAAATATTGGCACTTGCCTAGCTTGTCTAGGATGTCATTCAAGTTGGGGATGGGATATTTATCATCCACAGTTTTTCGTTGAGTTTCCTGAAGTCGACCGAACTTTTCCGGAGGCGTCCGCTTTTTTCGGGACAATCCAAATAGGAGCACTCCAGGCTGAAGTTGAAGGTCTTATAATGCCTTGTTCGAGCATTTTTTTTATTTGTGACTGGACTTCTTGCCTGTGTACGAAGGGGTATCTATAAGTTTTACTATGAACGGGAATTTCGTCTGTCGTTGTGATTCGGTGTTTAATTTTGTTCGTGAATGTCAGGGGTTCGCCTTCTAGATAAAATATGTCAGAATATTCTCTACATAATGAAAGTAAGTTAGCTTTTTCCTCAGGGTTCAAGTGATCCGTTCGCAAGCGCGACGAAACTTCTCGGAAACGCTCGTTATCAGAGTCATGAGTCATAGGTAAGTCAGTCTGTTCATTAAATACTTTCACTTGTAATGGTTCTGTTAAAGTAAAAATAATATCATTTTGGGACGGATTTAAAACTTCTATGTAGGCCTGACCATTTTGGGCGGTGGACCAACAGTCCGTGATGTTACAATTGCATATGGTTTGGGACCCTATGGAAATGTCACCTTGAAAAACAGAAGTTGGAACTTTAACAAGTTGCGTTGATTTCGCGGGAATAATTGTCTCAAATGAATTAACTGTGCCAGATTTGTACATTAAAATAGAGTTTTCTGCGTATTCTGTTCGTAATACACGATCACTCAGGTCAATTTTGGATCGCCATTTTTCTAAGAGATCCAAGCCAATTAGGCCATCGAAATATTCATGAAACCTGTAGACATAAAGTTTTATGGGGTTTTGGTCATTGAATTCAGGAAAACAATTATTTTGGGTTGTTGCATGTATGTTGGTAACAATAAAGGGGTCATATTTCAGATCATAGTACGAAAAAAAAAATTCCACCGCTTCTGGGCTAATAAAAGATTTGTTGGCTCCGGTATCTATCAGAAACTTTAGAGGGGGATTGTTAATTTGAATAAATGGCAACTGCCTTTGATCTTGGAGGTTTAACTCTATTTTGGGGATGTTTGATCCGAAGCCTGGTAAAAATTTGTCTGTTCGGGATAGTCTGTTTGTTCAGTCATTTCTTCAGTCTGACAGCAATTTTCAGAGTCAATCATATAGGGCTGTTGATGGTAGTCAAGGTCATCGAAGTCGTTGTAATAATTTTCAGGGTCAACGCATTCGTTAACGTTAATCTGTGGGTGTATTCTGCTGAGAAGGTGGTAGTACGCGGGCAACTGGGTGACTAACGCCACTCATAGGCGTGGGATAATTCCTGAAATTTGTAGGATTTCCTCGAGGAGGGATTCTGAAACCGGTAGTCATGTTAGAACGCGGTAAGGCTCTCATCATTTGTTGAGTCCTGGTAAGTCCTTGCTGATTTTGGAAATTCTGAGGCGCGGTAGGCCTGAAATTGTTATTAGGAAAATTAATATTTGGTACATAATTTTTAGGAAAATTACTTTGTTGCATCGTTGGGAAATTATTATGTCTTAATTGTCTATAAGGCATTGGGAAATCAAACTGTCTCGAAGACATTGGTGACTCATGTTGTGAGTTAAAAGGTGAATAATTAAATGGGTTATTATTAGAAAATTTCTTGGAATTCGGCGGGTTCCCGACTTTACTTTGCAGATATAAAACATTTAATTCTTCCTGGGCAAGTTCCAGGGCTTTTTCTAATGATTCGGGCCGCATGCACCTAACGCGTGAGCCTAAGGGCTCGGCAAGGCCTCTAGTGTAAGTTTAAAGGGCTAGTTTTTGATAAAGAGTACGTTTAGCCTCTACTGTAGTACTTGGGGTGTGTCTGAGCCTTGTGTTAACGTGGACATATCTGTATACAGGGCGGTCTCGTCTCTGTGATCCGAAAAGCTGTTAATAAGAGCATTTCTAATACCATTCCAGTCCTTGGGAATGCCATTTGTTACTAAAGTTTTAGCTGCATGCCCGGTGATTTTATTTAAAATACCATTAAGTTAGGTGGAATTATTTAATTCATTGCCGGGGGCTGGATTGATATAAGTTAAAATAAGCTTGTCGCAAATATCTAAAAATCTAATTAAAACATTAGAATTTCCATCAAACTCCTTCCAAATGTTATCTGTCATGTCTTGTGGGACAAAGACAGCTGCTGGCTGTTGGTTTGCCATTTCTTCTTCTTCTTCTATATTTTCTAAGCTAGCTAAATCGATATCGCGAGGAAATCGATTGTCTCTAGAAATAGGTCGGATATTGCGCCGCTGATTCGGCCCAATATCTCTATTATTCCTTGGAAAAAAAAATTTGAAACTTAATTACTTACTATTTATAAAAAAAATTACCTACCTAACGGTTTTAACTATTACGCCCTACAGGAGACAGGAAAGGGGGTGCTGGCCACCAATAGGAATGCGTAACTAATAAATAATATAACTCACAGGAGCAGGCCGCTTAGCATATTGGATTGACGCTGGTGCTGCCACTGGTGCTGCTGCAGGTTGAGGTGGGCCATCAATTTTTTGATGAACGCCGTTGAGTAAAGTAAAAGTAAAGTAAAAAATCATTTATTCATTTAAGCTTGTACAAAGCACTTATGACATGTCAAAAAAAGTATACAGAAATAATAATAATAAACGTAAATAAAATAGTACAATATTAGTACACATCGTGAATATACATAATGTGAATCTACCACCGGTTCGGACGTTGCTTCTTATCGAGAAGACTCCGGCAAGAAACTCGATAGTTACTCTTTTCAACTTTGTTTGTTTTACAAAAAATAAATTCAGAGTACAGTCAATGCGAGTAGAAAAAAGAACACAATATTGAGCAGAGGAGCAGATTATTCCTACTATGACCACAAACTTTTGTCGTTCAAGTAATCCTCTACATTATAATAACCTTGTTTCATTAACTTTGCTTTAATTGCAAACTTAAACTTGTGAAGAGGTAGATCAACAAGACTTTGAGGTATTTTGTTAAAGTATTTTACAGATTGACCAACAAATGAGTTTCCCACCTTGTGTAGCCTAAGACTGGGAGTTTTCAATTTGTTTTTATTTCTGGTATTATGTTTATGAGTGTCACTGTTTTTTTTGAACAGATGCAAGTTTTTGCGCACATACATTATGTTATCTAAAATATACTGAGCATGGACAGTTAAAATATCGATCTTCTTAAATACTTCCCTAAGCGAGTCGCGTGGTCTAAGTTTGTAAATGGAGCGGATGGCTCTTTTTTGAAGTACAAAAATGGTGTTCAAGTCTGCAGCTGAACCCCACAACAGTAGACCATACGACATAACACTATGAAAGTAGCTAAAATATACTAGTCTTGCTGTTTCAATATCAGTCAAGAGTCGTATTTTTCTAACAGCACAAGCAGCGGAACTGAGTCTCCCTGCCAGGGCCGTTATATGCGGACCCCATTGCAACTTAGAATCTAAAGTTATTCCTAAAAATACAGTAGAATTTGTTAATTCTAATGGCTCGTCATTCATAGTTACAATAGTATCAACCTGTCTCACATTGGGCATAGAGAATTTGATGCACTTTGTTTTTTTTGCATTAAGTAATAAATTATTACTAGTGAACCAACATAGTACTTTTGAGAGAGTATTATTTTCATCGTCAAATGCTTGCTTACCTCTGTCGACTTTAAAAATCAACGAGGTATCGTCAGCAAATAATACTATCTCACAAATATCTTTGACATAGGTAGGAAGATCATTTATATAAATAAGAAAAAGCAAAGGTCCTAATATAGATCCCTGGGGCACTCCCATACGTATGGTGGCACCGGAAGATGCAGTTCCGTTGATACTAACTTTTTGAGTTCTATCTGTAAGATAGGATTGTATTAATTGAGATGAGATACCTGAAACACCGTAATGTCTTAGCTTAATCAGTAATATTTCATGATCCACGCAATCAAATGCTTTTGAAAGATCACAAAATATTCCTACTGCATCTTGCTTGTTTTCCCAAGCATCAAATATGTGTTTGATAAGTGCTACACCTGCATCAGTTGTGCTCTTGTGTTTAGTAAAACCAAATTGTTTCTCATGTAGTAAGTTATTTAAATCAAAGTGTGAAAGCAGCTGGTTCAATATATTTTTTTTAAAGATTTTACTGAGAGCTGGTAGTATAGAAATGGGTCTATAATTAGATGGGTCACTTTTGCTACCAGATTTAAAAAGCGGGATGACCTTACTAAATTTCATCAAGTTGGGAAACTGACCTTGGTCTATGCAATTATTAAAAAGTTTAGCTAAGTGGGGTGATATCGTATTAATGATTGATTTGAGTAGATTAATCGAAATACCCCACAAATCTTCTGTATTTTTCATATTAAGTTCCTTAAATACCTTGAGGATGTCATGAGAATCAACATGATCAAAGCAGAACTGATTTGTGCACCCATCAACACTAGATGTTAGCAGGGACTCAGCTATATGTGGACTAGAATTTAACGTGCTTGTAGTTACAATAGGTATATTAGAAAAAAAAGTTTCAAATGTATTTGCTATTTCAATCTCAGACTCAATAACATTATTTTGAATTTTGAGAGAGAATGAGTGATCGCGAAGTTTAGATTTACAGGTTTCTTTATTAATTATGTTCCAAGTGGCTTTGATTTTATTTTTAGCCAGTTTTATTTTGTCTCTCAAAAAAATGGACTTTGCAATATGACATGATTTCTTGAATGTTTTTGAATATAATTTAACATGCTCAACTAGTTTTTGACAGTTTGAGTTAGCTTTTAATCCATATAATTCGTATAATTTATTTCTACTTTTATGGATGCCTGGAGTGGCCCAATCACTAAATTTAAACTTAAAATTATCAACAGTTACTTTCTTCTTAGGAAAAATATGGTTATGTTCATGCAATATTATCTCAAAGAGATGCCTATACTGATCATCTATGTTATGATGACCTTGGGGCAGTAGGTTAGAAATATTTTTATTTATATTCGTTTGAAACTTTTTTACTCGACTCTTGGTAACTGGTCTATAACTAATATCCACTGATTGAGAGACATGACGGTGCTCAAATTTGGTCAATAGACCACAGTGATCTGATTTCAAACAGTTTATAATTGATTTCTCAATAGAGATATTTTCACAAAAAATATTGTCTAAGCAGGTGGCTGTTAACTCGGTGATCCTGGTTGGTTGATCAAAAAGATTAAGTAAATCAAATGATTTAAAAAGATTTAAAAATCTTACAGAGGTCTGAGAAGAATCTAAAATGTTAACATTAAAATCCCCACATACAACCACCTTCTTGTTTGATTTACAAACCTTTTTCAGTACTTCTTCCATGGTCTCTTCGAACTGACAATAATCAGCAGAAGGGGGTCTATACACACACACAATAATAATCTGCTCTAACTCTGCGCATGCAAGTTTAATAGTTCGCTCAATTGAGAGTGCTACTATGTCTTTACGCTCTCTAGATTTAAACTTATTGTGAATTAATATCAGTGACCCACCGCGAATAGAGGAACTTCTCAAGAACGAACTAATGATACTATAATTATCAATGCTAATCATGCATTCATTTTTTTTCAGCCAGTGTTCAGTTAAACATAAGACATGTATATCCATACAGTCTAAAAATAAACCTACTTCTAATTCTTTGCCAGAGAAGCCTTGCATGTTTTGATGCACAAAGTTTATAAAATTATTTTGGGGCTTCTCTTTTGTCAACAATGTGCAAGAGTTTACCTCTATTGTCTCTGAATCTAATTTAAATTATTTGGAACAAGTTCCAAAGTCTGTGGTACAATGGTATCATTCTGCTCAATAAAAGCAGAGCGTTTAGCCAAATAATTGGCTGAAATGTTAAAAAAATAAGATAGCGACATAGCTATCTGTCGTTTATAATAATTAGATAAATGAAATCTACCTTTTGTCAGGTACATATTATTATTAATAATAGGATTAATGTCAATGAGATTTATTAAATTATTTGAAAATGTCACAGTATCAAATGTCAAATTGATTCTATGTCTTTTTTCATTTTCTGCTTGTGACAGACCCCTACTGTAAGGCAATGTGAACATCACAATTTTACTGACATTAAGTCAGGGCCAAAATATGCTCCTCATTTTCTTTTTTGGTGATTGTGTATCTGTCAGTTAAACGCCTCAGATTTTCTTTAAGACTACATATTTCTGCTTGTAATACTTTCACTTCATTGTCATATTGACTTAAATTATTGTCCATCATTATAGAATAGACATCCAGTTCATCACCTAATCGTCGGCGTTCCTGAATATATTTTGCATTTTTATACATCATTTTCTGGTTTTTTATCAGTTTCTGAGTTTTCTTAATAAATTTGCTTATCCTAACATATTTTCTAAATTTGTTCTTGCTGCACCTTGCAACACCCTCTGGAGCAGTGGAATTAATCAAATTATTAGTAGCCAAATCAATAGCCACAGTAGGGATTGAAGAATGTGCAACAGAAACCAGGCTGGGCACACTAAGAACTAACTCATCGAACAAACTTTGGTTTTGGGTGTCAACTGTGTGTAGTTTTTCAGTCTCCATGGAAGATGGTGGGCCTCTTGTAGCTCTTGTTCAAGCATGGTAATGCGTTTGAGGCTTTGCACATATTCATCGCTGCAGTCACTGAACCCATCTACTATTATTTGTAACCTATCCCGCTCATTTAATACTAATAAATACCTTTCATGCATCTCAGCCATGTCTTTTTTTAACAAAGCGTTCCTACTTAACGCCTCCAACAATTCCCTCTCATTGTCTTCTCTTTCAAAATGCAATTGTTTAACCAACTCTTTGGATGCCTTCAATTCCTGCAAAGTCAGCTCCAGCTGGCGAGATGAGGCTGCGCGGGTCATCATGGTTAAATTGACAAAGTATAAATCCAACAAACAACGTAGAATACCAAAGTGTTGTTTAAACAATCAAGAGGTTGTGTAGCTCAAGAGTATTTTTGTATTCTAACCTCTTCGCGTTTCTGACAAACAGAGTCAGACAATTCGAATATTTCACTACTCAGGTATAATTTAAGGTCGTAGAATGAAATGTATGAATGTTACTAAACAAACAATACAATACCTTTTCCAACAGAAAACAATGATTCACAAATATTTGAACGGTCAACTGACACGCACTGTCGGCACCGATAAATCACCAAGTTTAAACTTATTTCACAAAAAAAACACTAAATAACACGTAATTAACACTAATTATTGTTTACGACGACTTATTGGGCCAAAATTAGTTATTTACAGGTTTAAATCAAATTAAAATACGGGACAAGTCAAGATCAGCTGTTAGCCGTAGTGTTGCCATGTGTGTCGAGTGAAGACGATTCTTCTATACCATCCGACGACCACTTCGCGTAGATTCGTAGGGATAGTCAACGCGCCGACGAAACGACTATCAGGCGGATCGAAGTATGATAACACGCACTGACGCGACTATCCTACCGACTGCGCCAATTACGGAATTGGGCCGTCGGGTAGGATTTTAAAAAACTAGACAATTAGGTTTAACTTATTTAATTAGAATAATTACAGTATAACTATGCTAATTTGATCCCGATTGATCAGGTCTTAAACTAAGGTCCTGTAGCTTCCACGATTGAAGCTAAAAGGCCCCGAAAACTGTCCTCAAGTTCCAATGTGAACTAAAACTGCTAACTATGCACTTTTGGTAGTATTGCCTAATCTTTACCACCTGCACTTGCACAACACACATACACTGGTGACGCATAGCAGTGACGTAGACGAGGCTTGCACTCTTAACAGACGTCAAAATATTCTTGAATTGAGTAAAAACATTTATTCAAACCTGTGATTCAAACCCAGTCATGCAGTTGCTTCTTAAACTTTAGTAAAGGCATATCCTTATATACTTGTGGCAACTTATTAAAATTTTAATAGCCATGCAATAAGGACTGCGCTTAAACAATTCCAATCTTATATTGGGGAGTAAAATTCTAGACTGATGTCTCGTAGGCATTTTTTTTGTTCACCTCTTATGATTAAGTATTGTGGGTATTGTTTTACAAAAATACATATTTGCTTTACATAGATACATGGCAATGGCAATACTTTCAATTCCCTGAAAAGTGGTTTACAGGAATCAAGGAAATGCGCTCTGCGAACTGCCCTGACGCACTTCTTCTGCGCTATAAAAGCTCTTTTTACATCGACTGAGTTACCCCACAACACAGTACCATAGCTAAGCAACGACGATACGTAGCCATGGTACGCGGACAAAGCAGTTTCAATGGACGAGACGTTACTAGTCGCCGTAGTGCGAATACAAACCTGACAATTTTCCCACAATTTTTAACTACGTGTGTTATCCAGCTACAATATTTGTCTAAAGTGAAGCCTAGAAAGGACGGCGAACTTCCATGTAATTTCAGACCTCTACTGACGGGCCGCGTACATAAAAGAAATCGGTTGATGTTTTTAGAATTACGGTAGACCAACAAAAAAGTTATTTGTTTTAACCCTTTTAAAGCTGGGGTTAAAAAAATATTGAAGCTTTTGATGGTAGTGAGGTTATTATTTAAATCGTTGGTTCTTAATCATTTTTTAATTAATACAAGGAGACTGATGCTAACACATCGTAATAACGTAGATTTGGTCCGACGTAAGCGGATACATGTTCGGGCGTTCCACTTTTGCGTTTCGGAGGCTGTTTGGTTAGATATGCCTTATTAAAGTGATACAATGCAACGTACCATATCCGCATTTTGTCTGACTAGGCACGGTTCCATGTAAAGTGTTTCATTCCGGAGAATTGCGCGGATGACCGTTGCGGATGAACGTAAGCGGATACATGTTCGGGCGTTCCACTTTTGCGTTTCGGAGGCTGTTTGGTTAGTTAAGTCTTATTAAAGTGATACAATTCAATGTACAATATCCGCATTTTGTCTGACTAGGAGAATTGCGCGGATGACCGTTACGGGAAGGTGAATTCCGCGCCTTCGCAGACGGGCCTACGTCCGTGCGACGGCCGTCGCGGGTGTACGAACGAACTTGTTAAGTCAACAGCGCTACATGATACGTGCAATGAGAACCCTAGCTAGATGGACCTCATCCACCACATCCTCTTCCCATTCAAAGACGCACTGCGGGTTATTTAGTACGGCCACGTGCTTCTTCTACTATGTGGATATCTAGCGATCTGTCACCCGTAGCCCTTATCACATCATCACAAAACTATAGAACAAGACAACACACACACAGTACATTAGTACATTTCTGGTGTACTTAAATTAAGTTTGTTTACTCAGTGTGAGGCTTATTTAAGTTTTACTGCTATGTAAGCTATGAAATATAAAACACCATTGACTTATTTATGTACATTTATTCAAATAATTAACAAGTTGTCCAAGAATGCAGCAGGAGCTCCGAAGTGATCCTGATGACAAGCGTACTCCATGTACCATAAAATGGACATTATGTGCGAGCAACACCCAACTGTGTGATTTCCAGCAGCACAATAACAATAATATCCTGAAATGGCTTCACTCCCTTATACTACTTATAGTCTACTAGGACCCATCTCCGTATATAATCAGGAACATAAAGTTTTTCCCGATCATCACACTTTGGAAACAAGCAACGGCCAGCAGTGGCAGCTGCTCTTCTTTTCTTCTTGTTGGAAGAGCTATTTGATTGTTTGCTTCATTATTTGTTTGCTGGGTTTCAATTTGATTATGTTTTCTGCAACAGGTGGTGCAGGTAATTCTGAAGGGCTACTTCTCTTACAGTTTGATTATTTGATAAAAACGAAAAATATATGGGATAAATATTATAATACTAAAAATCAAACGTAACGTAATGTCAAGAAGGCTAGAGACTAAGGAGAGATAACTCCCTGGAAAGGGTTGGACTAAATCCGTATCCCACAGTGACGCATGCGCATTACGCTTCTTTGCCGCGATCCTCGCGAAGTGTCAAAATGATCCTCGCGAAGTGTCAAAATTGGTCAACACAACCTCGAAAAACAACAACTGTCGCACGTGACACCGTTCAAAACAAAACCATGTGACCATGAAATGACAAATGGCTGCCGCTGCACATGCGCAATACAGCGTTTTGCCCGGCACAGAGTATACGACTTTCGGCCCTCGAAAGCTTACCCCCACTTCGGGAGTTATCTCTCCTTAGTCTCTAGCCTTCTTGCGTAATGTGAGTGATTCGACATTGACATTGATGACAACAATGGGAAAGCAAAGAAGTATATGCCGATACAGCCTCTTTATCAGTTTGTTTTTACACTTTGCACTAGAATACATTCAAAATACAAGTATATGGCTTTAAAATGTTTATTAAAGTGTATTGATTTGATTGATTAGGTCAAAACAGTTAAAACATAACTTACCATTACACAAATTGAAAATATAATTGATTGCAGTAATTGAAAACTTCTGCGTAGATTGGAATACTCTTACATGAAATAAAACCGTTTAGTTTTGGCACTTTTTGTCACTACAGAAAAGTTTTGTTTTATTGAAATCGGGTAAAATTTATCTTTGACCTGCCATCTTTGAAAATCCCGATTTTATGGAAATAAATTCAACAAATTTAACTCTATTTATTTAACACAAGTCCGTTTGGTAACGTTTTTGTAAAATATGCAGTCGAGTTTCACCGCCCTTTTTTGCCTCATCTACAGTCTCTACAGTGTTATTGTTATGTTCGCCTAACAGTTCAGCTGATTTTGCATTTCGTGTAGAAAAATGAATAATCTTGGTCTTGTGCATATTTATGTTAAGATTATTTGAATCTAGCCACTCTATAATCCTCTTTAGCGTGTCGTTAATGTCATTATTAAAATTTTCCTAGTCATTACATTTAATAACAATAGTGGTGTCATCTGCAAACAGGAAACATTTGTGTTTTGATACATCTGGCAAATCATTGATAAATAACAAAAACAACAAAGGCCCTAAAACACTGCCTTGCAGCACTCCACAAATGTTCATCCGATATTTTGACTGGAAGGTGCGTCGCACCTTTTTGATTCTAGTATTGCTGATATTTCAGTACATTGTTGTCTATCAGATAAATAACTTTTTAACCAGTCGTAAGCCTTTCCACTTATACCATATCTACCTAATTTGTCTAGTAATATTTTGTGCGGGACAAAATCAAAGGTCTTGCTCATGTCCAGGAATAGGGCTGCAAGCGGAATCTTATTGTTAATACTTTCCAATACTAAGGACATTAAATTATAGCAAGCCAGAGTAGTTCCGAAAGCCGTATTGTTCCTCTTTTAGTAAATTATTCGAGGTAACAAAGCAAGAGATACGCGTTTTTAAGCGTATCTCTTGCTGCACTTTTTCATATATTTTGGAAAATATTGGAATAAGTGTGGTGGGTCTATAATTATCCATATTAGCTTTGTCACCCTTTTTGAATGAAGATTTGACAATACATAATTTAAGAGTTTCAGGAAAGCATCCTTGCTCCATCGATAAATTAATTACATACGCCAGAGGTCGGCAGATATATTTAGAACATAATTTTACAAGTTGAGTGCTAATCTAATGCCGTCATGCCCGACTGCATTGCTGTTTTTGAGAGGAATATTGAATTTATATGAAATGGAATATTAATAGTATTAGAATTTGAATCACTATTTACCGAATTAGTCATATCTATAAAATAATTTTTAAACATTTATGTCAAATACACATTATGTCAGGGTCCATAAAGGTATAATATAATAATAATAATAATAAATAATCTTTATTGCACAAACAAATACTTACAGCACGTAAAAACAAAAAAGTAAATATTGAAGTACAATTTAGGCGGTCTTATCGCTACAGAGCGATCTCTTCCAGACAACCTTCGGCAGAGAGATTTAAAACAGAGGACGTGTTAGGCTGCGCAAAAGCTATGGAAAAAAAAAAATAGTAATTACATTTGAATATTATGCTAATATAAAAATAAATAAATAAATACATCTATGTATACACACATATATTGTTTTAGATTACCTAGCACCAGTTTCCTTGTGTAACAAACTAAATTAGGAGAGAAACATATGTAAAAGGAACGTAAACAAAGAAAAAAAAAACACGAAGTCAGAGAGAGAGGAAGTACGACTTTACCTGAGATTTGAAAATAGGTAAGGATTGAGATTGACGAATGGTTAAAGGCAAGGAATTCCACAGACGAATTGAGCGAACAACAAAGGATTGAGAATAATAGCTGGAAGAGTGCGGAGGGACTGTCAGGTGGAGTTTCCGGCAAGACCGCATGCCTTCACTTTTGGTAGGCTGCATGAATTGAAACAGCGTCTTAAGGTAAGGAGTTATGTCATTTGTGTTAATCATATTCACATTATCATTCATTGTTTCATTACTTAAATTATCATTAATTATAGCCCATGTAGCTTCACATTTGTTTGAAGCATTACTTATGGTTCTTTGGTTTTCTAACTTCTGAGCTTTTTGAATGCCTAATTTAAGTATTATGTTGTACTTCTTATACTTAATTTTCTTGATAGTTCTAAAGTCACTATTACTTCTCGTATAATTCATATATAAACGTCTTTTATTTCTACACGCATGTTTAATTCCTTTGCTTAGCCACTTTTGATATCTAAATCTATTTAGAATCTTATATTTTTTTTTGGAAAGCAAATTTTATGAAACAGTTTAAATTGGCAATGCAATTCATTACTGTACTGTTACTGCATTGCTGAGAGTTACCGATGACATTGAAAATGCAATGGAGTATAAGCATCTCAGACTCCTTACCCTATTAGACTTCAGCAGTGTATTTAACTCGGTTGACTTTGACGTGCTCCTAGCTATCCTCCAGTCGCTTATCGTATCACCATATGCAATTGAATGGTTTAAGTCTTATCTTAGAGGCTGCGTACAATGTGTTCGTGCTGACGATGTTTCATCGAGCTGGTGTGAACTTATTTCTGGCGTTATTCAGGGTGGTGTCCTTTCTCCTCTTCTTTTTTCCATCTTCATTAATGCCATTACTTCTGAATTGTCCGCTCACTATCACCTGTATGCTGACGACCTGCAACTCTACATCCACTCCAAACCTGACGATGTTGAATTGGCCATATCTGATATGAATATAAATCTAGATCGGATTTGCACTTGGGCTGAATCTTATGGTCTTCTTGTTAATCCTGTCAAATCTCAGGCCATTATCATTGGTAGTAAAGCTATGCACTATAAGGCCTGTGCATCACCCCTGTCACCGTTGGTGTACAATGGGACAATAAATGATTACGCTGTTTCCGTTAAGAACCTAGGAGTCTTTTTTGACTGTTATCTTGCATGGGACCACCAAGTCAATCAGAAAGGCCGAAAAGTTTTTGCACCTTTCCACTCACTGAAGCGTCTATAGGATTTCCTCCCCATTTTAACCAAGATAACTCTGGCTCAATCACTTATGCTTCCTATTATTGATTATGCTGATAGTTGTTATCTTGACGCTACGGAGGAACTTTTAAATAGACTTGAACGTCTTCAAAATGTTTGCATTCGCTTCATATACGGCCTACGTAAGTATGATTATATCTGAGTACAGAAAACAATTGAAATGGCTTCCCATACGTTTGCGGCGGAATTATCACATACTGGTCATCCTCTTCAATGTACTGTTTAATCCCGCTTCTCCAAGCTATCTCCGTGAACGTTTTACATATCTTTCGTCTTCTGGCCGAGCTCATCGCTCAGCCTACATTTTTCAATTAACTGCTCCTCCCTTTAACACGTGCATGTATGGTGAATCTTTTACTGTTCAAGCTGTTCAACTGTGGAACAAGTTGCCTGTATCCCTTCGCGAATGCGGCACTGTAGGTTCTTTCAAAAGACTGCTAAAAGAACATCTTTTGAGTTTTACTTGAATTGCATTGGATCATTATGTTTACATGTATACATATATTTATTTATATTTTATTTAATGTATGTATTATTATGTGAATAAGAATAGAATAAGAGAAGTCGCTGAAGCTTTTGTAAAATATTTTGGTAATATACCCAGCCTCACTGAATTCTTCACCAACTTTAGCAGAACAGTTGCTGAAAGAAAATGTACCTAGTTGTAATACTCTGTTTACATTTAAACACTTATATACGCCTCTAGCGATAAGGCCGCCTAAATTGTACAAATTGCTTGTTTTATTTAATACAACTGTTTTTATTCCTATTTTGTGCAATAAAGTATATCTATATATCTATCTATCTACGCTTGACATATTAAAATCATTTAAACGAATTGCTTTAAAGAATACCACTGATCTCGGGGGTATCTCGGTGAATATTATCAGCCATTTAATAGATGTATTTGCTCCTTTCTCAGCCGTAATCTATAACGATAGTATTCATAATGGTGTGTTTCCAGACTTAATGAAACACAGCAAAGTTGTACCTCTTTTTGAATCAGGCAATAAACAGGACCTAGGTAATTTTAGGCCCATATCAATCCTGCCAGCTTTAACACATTGAATGCCTCTATAATACTGAGATGTAGGTTGGATTCTCACCTTTTCATCGGAGATGTTCGCGTGGGCCCAAATTATTTTACTGTGTCTATAGTTACTAGGAGGCACACTAGGACGGTTTATTAAAAAAAAATATAATTTGGAATGAATTTAAGTAAAAAAAAGGATAATCCACGGCGCCGTGTAGTCGGCCTGGCATCATGTGTGTGGCCGAAAACACGGCGCCGTGGGGAGGAGAGATTATCTTGTTTTGATCTTTTTTATGGGTATCAATATACAAAAAAAAATATAAAAAATATCAATAAATCAACAATTGTGTTTAGTTTTAATTATTTTTAAAAAAATCAAAAGAAAAAATATACAAATCGTCTATAAAATTAAAAAATAACGCTATTCAAAATCCGTAAACGGTATTTGTGAGGTCGACAAATCGTGCGTGTGGCTGCATAAGCAACGTGACCCTGCCTTGGAAGCCGGCGGCGTACTAACTCATAGAAACGAGACGGGCACGCTCTACGGCGCCGTGTACTCAGCCCCCCGCTCCCTCACGGCACCGTGGGAGTGGCCTCCTACCGCTCCACGGCGCCGTGTATTAGGCACTGAATGTGTTAAGTAAGATATTCTAAAAATTATACAAGATCAAGTTCTGAACCAATTGCACGAGAACGGACTCCTACACAGTGAACAATATGGTTTCAATAGGGGTCATTCGACTACTGATGCTGGTATTGCGCTCCTAAAGCACATCTTCAGGGCTTGGGAGAACTCACAGAATGCTCTTGGTGTTTTCTGTGACTTATCCAAATCGTTTGATTGCGTCGATCACGCGCTTTCTAAGGTTTTACAATGGTTTAAAGTCAATAACCTACAGCTAAACGCAAAAAAGACCAAATGTATTAATTTCAAGTTGCCTAATGTTAAAAATAATCTCATTGATTTAAAGGTATGTAGATGGTAATAACATGGAGTTTGTAGATTCAACAGTATTTTTTGGGGTTACACTTGATTCAAAATTACAATGGATGGCGCTGTGTGGAATGATGTCCAGGGATATTTATTTATTATTTATTTATTTATTTATCTAATATTTATTCAAAATGGATCTTGGTAAATGATTATAAAGTCTCTGCGCCATGCAAAAAATACTGTTGTCAAAAAGTGTTGTTTTGTGGGGTGGAATGCGTAATTTGAAATTATGCCTTTTGCTTTAGTGTTTTTGAAATTTATCCAGATTATTTTTAACAAATAATACGATTTCATAAATATATATACAGGGTGAAGTAAGCATTCTCCACTCTTTAAAATAAGATTTACAGCTAGTAGTTTGATGTAACCTAAATATAGATCGTAAGCATCTCTTCTGCCCCTTAAATACCGCTTGCATTTCAGTGGAATTTCCAACGTCTAATAATCATAATGTAATCGATTTGGTTACGACAACGATCACCAGGAGACTTTGACGTATAGAGGCGCCTTGGATGGGTTAAATTAAAAAAGAATTATTGACATTAAAATATCACGAAAGAACATTCTTTGTACTGCTGGAAACAGGTATTAAATAGGTATTCACTTTCGTAAACCTTCTGTAAATTCCAGTACCCTCGTTCCTCTTTCATTTATGAGCCCAGTCCGTACCTCCTAACTGTACTCCTATTTATTATTTCGTACACAAAGAGACAAATTACAGACAAAACAATAAGGAATACAAAAGTACAGGTTAGCTTATCTCTAGAAAGAGATTTCTTCCAGCAGACCATGGCGACAGGAAAAACTCATTTGAAATTGTTATGGATAGACAATAGTGTACAAATGTAAATGAAAATGAGAGTTACATATTCAAAAATCGCAACAAACTAAAACCCCTAAGTACATGTTTTACTTACAAACAAGTAAATTAATATTCAACAACAACAAAACAACAAAAACTATTTTTATTTAAATAGACCTGTAACAAGTACTTTTAAATCGTCATTACAAGAAAAAAAAATATACTTAGTTATAGACTTAAATGAATACATAAATACACTGTGTACAAACATAATGTGACTCTACCACCGCATCGGAAGTTGATCTTATACTGAGAAGACCCGTCGAGAAACTCAGTACTTACTCTTTTAAACTTGGTTCGGTTTTACAAAAAGAGTTAGTAATGTAGGTACAATGAGTATTAAAAAAAACATATGCTTACGTTCTAACATTTCCTTAAAATATTGACCTAAAAGTACATCTAAACTACCGGATATAAACCAAAACATGTACAAAGTTAACGCCTTTCAGCCACCGGAACAGGCTGGGTTTCGTAAAGGCTATAGCACGGTTAACCACATCCATTCTGTTCGGTTTCGGTTTCCAATGTTTCTACTGCGATATGCCTATTATAATAATAATAATATATCGTTTATTTCAGACCACAAAGAATCCATATTGACACAACAATAAGTAAAAAGATAAAAATGATACAAAATAAAACACACAGTAGGTATACATACATCACAAAAACAAAACCGGACCTCAAGCCTTTTCACGGACTGGACCCAACTGCACTCAGTGCATATGCAATTGCATCCAGTGCGCGAACAAAGGCGAGTCCCAGCGGTCTGCAAACACCCTTAGGATGCCGTTCGAGGTGGCGCGCAGCCTCGTCAGCATAGACGCGCAGCGCTTGCGTATAATGGCATGAAACCCGTCTACATGCCTCTCCGCGAGCATTAGTGAAGCACTGCGATGACTGCAGGCCGAACAGCACCCTAAACGCGTTATTATACTGGACGCGCAGAGCTCCGTATGCCCGCTGCGTATACTTCACCCACAGGCTGCAGGAGTAAAAAGATTGGCAGTAGGCTTTAAAAAGCGTCACCTTCACCTGGTCACTGCAACCTGCAAACCTGCGGACAAGCATGTTACAGCGCACGGACAGCGCCCTGCGCTCCCGCTCAATGTCCACACTATCCGTAAGCTCTTCAGTCACCCAATGACCTAGGTACTTGAAACGGTTCACTCTTTTAAGAGGAGTGCCGCATAGAGATAAAGAAGGTACATTCGCGTATGTTTTGGTACCAGCCTTAAACACCAACAACTCGCTCTTTATTGCGTTGTACCTAAGTCCTTGAGCTGCAACATACTCTTCACATATATGGAGTAATCTCCTCAGGGCACTGATCGATGGACTCAGCAGCACCATGTCATCGGCGTAGCTTAGGTTATTTAAACACACCCCATCAATATGACAGCCCAAGCCGGTGCTACTGAGCTCACCGATCAACTTGTTCATGTAGAGGTTGAACAGTCTGGGCGAGGACAACCCCCCCTGCCTCACCCCTCCTTCCAACCTATACGAGTCGGAACACTCTCCCGCCCATTTAACTACATTCTTTTGTTTCGCATACCAATATTTAAAAATAGACACAATATCAGGTGGTATATCGGTCTCTGTTTCCATTTTGTGCCACAAGACCTTATAATTAATCAGGTCAAATGCCTTAGATAAATCTAGAAAACAGGCGTATATTGGCGTATTTCTAGCAGTGTAATATTGAACAGTCTGCTTGAGACACAGGATGGCACTCTCGGTTGAAAGTTCGGATCTAAAGCCGAATTGCGCATCGTTAAGGTCAATGTGCCGCTCCAGATGTATGTCAAGCAGCCTGTCCAAGACTTTAGCACTAATTGTAGCCAGTGATATCGGTCTGTAATTTGCCAAATCAGAGACGTCTCCTGTCCTATTCTTTACGATGGGCACAACTACAGTATACATCAGCTCATCCGGCAAATAACAATGGCTAAGACAGAGACTGAAAAACATTGCAAAAACCCTAGGCAAATGCCCCCCTGCACATTTCAAATGCTCTATGCTTAGCCCATCGTGTCCCGGGGATTTTCCACGCGACATTTTACTTATAACCGAAGCTATCTGCTTCGCGGAAAATCTAACATTGACATCCCCGGTACGGTCACCAGCACAGAGCACTTGGTCCGCCGCCGTTTGAATGGGTGGAGGTTGCACTACAAAGTGTTGTTGAAACAAACTCGCTATTTCTTTGGGTTCATGTACGCCGGCAACGCTCACAGGAAGGCCCGCCTTCGGATTAAGCTTCTTTGTATTTTTCCAGAATTTACCGAATTGTTTGCTAGAGTGGAGTTGAGCAATTATATTTAACTTTATTTGCTTTTCATTATTCTGGCAAAACTTTAATTTCGATTTGAAGTACTTCCTCTTTTGACACATGTCATCATAAACATAACCGGTACTGGGCTTTCCTAACAACAACCAATTCTGATATGATAGACGAGCCTCACTGTGAGCGGCGCTCACATACTTATTCCAGCCCGGTACAGTTCTGTGTTTTCTCACAGAGGGACCCACGTAACTTGAGACCGATGCATCACTAAGTACACGCACAATGTCATTATACATTACTTTTAAGATCTTCTTATGTTTATCATCAGAACAGAAACTATCGGCACAGGTAGTGAATTCGTCCGGGAAATCGATTTTACTCAGTTCAGAATGACAAAACTTGGTGTACCTATTACTCTGTTCAACGTCCCTTTCACCCCAGATGATTTTGTTACACGCCGCCGTGGGAACGGTAATCTTTGATCTTAGTGATTGAAAGTCACATTCAACCAATAGGGGACAGTGATTAGACCAATAGGCATCGTACAGTACCGTCACATCGATTACCGATTGACTGGCTGCAGTAGTAGTCACACAGTGATCCAGCCAACGTAGACATCCGTGAGCATCACTAATAAAGGTGTAACTATCGTCTGGAAGATACTCTGTATCTACGCATGACCAGGATTGTTCTACACAAAAAGTTAAAAGTTCACGGAAAAATAACTCACCGGGGTGGGAATTGAAATCACCCAATACAAAAACCGATTCAACTCCGCTGCTCTCAATCAAGGCATTAATTTGGCTAAGGCACTCAGTGAACTCAATTAAAGTTTCAGTACTCGCGGTCGGCATGTACACCGACATCACTATAATTGAACGATCGTCTTGCTCTATTTTAATGGCCGCTAGACGCACATTATCACATGGTAAAACAGTAACACACGGGAACGCAGACTTCCTCCAAAGCAGGGCCACACCGCCATAGGGCCTCCCGCGCAACACTCCAGCAGACGTATCCACGGCTGAGGAGCCCGTGAATGCGAACCGGTCGTCGATGGTGCCGATGTAGGGCAAGTCATGCGGCAGCAACCAGGTCTCCTGCAGTGCGATTATATCCGCCGTCCGACACAGTTTCCTAACACACTCTACAGATCTTACCACATTTTTACAATTAAAACTAATTAATTTAGTAGGTGAGCTATTCATTCTGAGTAATGATTATTCTTCTCCATAATTGAAGGCTCCTTTCTTTGTCGAAAGTTAATAAAACGACGAAAAGACACTCCTTGCGGCCAAAATTTATCACATAGGAAAGTATCTAATTTTCCTTGCGGTACAAATATTTTAAAAGCATAATAGTTTTTATCAATTTTCATTTTCCATTTTACCAACTCCACATTCAAGTTTGTTTTGTTCATGATATACTTTGAAATATCACTTTCGGAGGTATCTTTCGACACATTATAAACATAAATAGGTATTTTAGTGTCCGCCGCCTTGAAGTTATCATCAGATATGTTTACCGCAATTCCTTTACTCCCCGAAAATCTATTTCTTAGCCTTTTTCTTTGTACCTCTTTTCATTCTTCTGAAACCGCAGGTTTCTTCCACTCTCCTTCATTTTTAGCGATATTAGCAAAAGTTTTTGTGCCCGTTATCAACTGATTATCATTTGGCTCTCGCTCGGCTAATTTCGGACACTCGGCGGCCGGCCGCGGCAGGGAGAGCGACGGGGACAGCGGGCGCGACTGAGACAGTAGCAGTGAGGGAGACGCGCGAGTCATCGTGTCGCACTCGGCTATCCTCGGCCGGGTTCGAGCGGACGGTTCGGCGGCGATCGTGGCGGAGTCACTTGTCGCGTCCGCTTTCAAATTATTTTCAACCGCACTCGGCGCAACGGATAAACTTCTACCTACTTCTTCGTGACATTTATCTTCGCCTTGATTAGTAATGCTCGTGAACAAATTATGCTCTTCGGAAATTACAGGGAACATTCCAGTAGGGCCACTATTATACTCGAAGCTATTTAGCAGGCAGGCACCGCGCTTTTTATTTACAAAAGTCGCTTCGTTAGTGGCCAAGATTTGTTTTGTCAATCCAGATTTCAATAATTCCATATCCTTTATAGTAGCATATTTGTCACTAATATGATCCACATCCTGCCTTAGCTTCACTAAATCTTTTAGAATACGCGTCGCGTCTAAGTGATCGAACAACACGGGTGGAAGCTTCTGCAGTTCACGCGCCACAAAAATAGGTATAATTTCGGGATCAGTTTCTTTTAAGAGGCAAATGATGTCGTCAATATCTCGAACCGTCTTTCCTTTCCTCTTTCTCGTCTTCTTTTTACTTGCAGGAATAGATTCAAACAGCAAATTTTTTGCGTTCACAATATCACTATCCGAGAAGGCAGTTTCACAGATTCGTATAATACTCTCTTCGTCCATTACATCGATTTTATTGCAGATGAAAGCAAGAACTTCGTCAATAACAATGTTACACGAATTACACTTCACTGTTGTTGTAGACATGGTAGGTACTCGATACGCGTTTACATAAAACACGATAATTACACACACAACCGCCCGCTAGCGCAATCGGTGCGGAACTGACTTTTATAGTATAAATGAATACTTGAGGGACAAAATAATGTAAAATTGCATGAACTTGACTAGTTATTGGTGTTGTTATTTTTAATTTGGTTTTATTTTGAACTTGTGACTAATTTTGTAATATGCTAACTGAATTAAATATGAATTTGAATCTAATTGTATAATAAATTTCCATTGTAACATTTGTAACTAATTGAATTATGTGTACATTTGCTTGCCGAATCCGGCTGAATATGGTGACACTATATATATTTTTTTGACATCTGTATAAAATACACCCATGTTTCTTGCAAATAAATAATTTGGAATTTGGAATTTGGAAAACCTCAGTACCCAACGTGTAGACCTTTCCTGGTGCAGACTGTGGATCGGACCACAGTATTTTGATAGCCTCGTTCGCTCTTTGTCTAAAAGTAACCAAGAAGGGAACTCTTTTGCGACCTCGCACACTGCCGCAATTTCAGCAAGTGGCCTTCAGGAACGGGCTAAGTAACACGGTCTTGGATGGCCAAAAATCTCTGCACGCGAGTGCCGATGAGCAGTGGAACCAGCTAAAGGCTCTTATGTGGAAGGCGGTAGATAACACCTCTATCCGCTGTTTGCCGTCCCTGTGTAGGCAGTCGTGGATTTCCACTGACACCTGGCAATTAATAAGGGAACGAAAGGCTATTAAGGCCCAAGGATTGAAAAGCGCACGAGACCGTGAAAGATACTCGGAGCTTAGCAGGTCCATAAAGCTGCACTGCCGCCGCGTTATAAACAACTTCGTCGAGCATGTCTGCAAAGAAATTGAAAGTCATGCGCTGAATCTGCAAAGTTCGGATCTTTTCAAAAAAGTAAAGCTACACTCTAAACAGTTTTAGCCCAGGGCTTGGGTGATTGAAGATAAGGACCGCACACCGCCATATATCTGGACTATCTCAGATCTGGACGCAATAGCTGAGATATGGCGAAGGTATTGCGAAGAATTGAACAGGAGCCCCTACGACTTGATACCACTCGTAGCGACTGATTGGGCCGAAATGGACCTGGAACCACCCATATTGATGTCCGAAGTCACGGCTGCTATTGCAAAGCTCAAGGTCAAAAAAGCTCCCGGGCCAGATCAGTTAACAGCGGAAGTTATAAAAGCAATGGGAACACCAGGAGCGATCGCACAGAGTCACACTACACAGAATTTGCGACAAAGTTTGGCGTACTGGATTGGCCCGTTGATTGGGCTAGATCAGTAATTCTACCACTGCACAAGAACTCACTCCGAAGTGATAATTATAGAACTCTAGCGCTCACATCTCACGCTAGTAAATTGTTACTCCACATTATCAACAGCAGGATCTGTTATTTCTTGGACAGGCAGATTTCTCAAGAGCAAGCAGGTTTGGTCAAAGGCAAGGGGACTCGCGAACAGATTTTAAACATTCGCCAGCTGATTGAAAAGTCCTACGAGTTCAAAACGCCTATCATACTGTGTTTCATTGACTAAAGCAAAGCTTTTCACTGCGTGGTCTGGTCGGCCTTGTGGCAAGTGTGCGCACTCTAGACTAACGTATGGTATTGTTTTATGGGGAAACTCATGCGACGTGGATAAAGTATTTGTTGTACAAAAGAAGTGCATCAGAATATTAACAAATATAGACCAAATGGAATCGTGTAGATCCCACTTTGTAACACACAAAATATTAACCCTTACATCTATATACATATTAGAAGCATGCAAATTTGTAAGAAAACACCCATATTTTTATTCACAAGAAAAAGAACTAAAAAGAAATTTAAATAAACTAAAAGTTCCCTTCTCCAAATTAAAATTAGTTACGTCCAGTCCCCACATTATGCTAGTAAAAATATATAACCAAATACCCAACTATATAAAAAATCATGAAAGCCTACAAGTATTCTGCAAAACATTGAAAGCATTTCTTATTAATAAGTGCTATTACAACATGCAAGAGTTTTTTAGTGATAAATATATAAAATAACCACATTTAATACCATATAATATTATAAGAATAAAGTTTTATGTATGTTTCCAATTTAGGATGAAATAGTATTTGTTAAGAATTTTCATTTATTTTTTTAATGTAATATTATCTAATGTTATGTTGAGCAAGCATTAACTTGCCCCACATGTATTGCCATGCCCTTGCAGGGCGTCACATGTAAACCTTACCTGTACTACCACCATACCTAAACTGTAATATGACATGCAATAAATGATTTGAATTGAATTGAATTGAACTCGAACACTTGGTAGCACTCATTCGGTCGCTCTACATGTGTAATCAGGATGCTGTGAGGGTCGAGAGCACTAGATCTGGGTCCTTTAGCTTTGGCAAAGGTGTTAGACAGGGTTTTTTTTTCAATTCGGTGATTCATTTCCTCAAATCGATGCTTTCTCAATTAGGTGCATAACTTTTCTCATAATAAACCGCCTGCAAACCGGTGGAATTCGTCAACAACGTGGTGATGGCAACGAACGAACTAGAGACTCTAATCAAGAAGCAGTACGAGATCGACGGTCTTGGTATTACCAAAAAGGCGCTCAAACATAACCACGACGACCAGCGAGCCGTCGACGTCGTTGAGGCTTCAATCCGTAGGCTGGAAACCGGACGCTTTGAAGTCGGACTGCCATGGAAAGCTAAGTTACCCGAGTTGATGCCCGATTCTTATCCTCAGGCATTGTCACGCTTAAAGTCGATTGAACGACAAATGGCCAAGGACTCAAACTTTAAGGCTGCCTATGAAGCATTTATCGACGGCGTCATCAGCAAAGGCTACGCCGAGGAGAAATACAAGGGCCAGACCTTCTCCAACCTTTGCTGGACATTCTCTTTCGTTTCAGAGAAGGCCATTTCGCAGTAAATGGCGACATCAAGGAAATGTTTCCGCAAATTAAGATCAGCCCTAGTGACAGGGATGCCCAACGTTTTTTGTGGCGCTCCAAGGATGGAGAAATAAAAGAATTCCGGATGTCGTCAATGATTTTTGGAGCAGTATCTAGCCCGTTCATGGCGTTACATTCAAAAAACAAGAACGCAACAGATTTCAAGGAAGAGTTTCCTGAAGCCTGTCGAGCTATCATTTCAGATCACTACATGGATGACTATCTGGCCAGTAGCCCTACCTGCGCTGAAGCTGCAAAGTTGGTGTCTGACATCATAAAGGTACACCTAGGTTGTTGTTTCGAGATGCGACCGTGGGTTTCGAATACTCCAGCTGCACTCGCGTTGGTACCCAAAGAGTTAAGAAGCAAGTTTGAAACGGAGGTGAACCTACCACCAAACAATAATGTTGGCGTTTTAGGTGTTAAATGGAACCCTAGCCACGACACCTTAAGCTTCCGTGCCATACCGCACGAACCAAACACAAAGCTAACGACACGCAGTTTTCTCTCCAGTGTGATGAAAGTATACGACCCGCTGGGATTGTTGACGCCGATAACCATCCAAGGCCGAATTATCCTGCAAAGACTGTGGAGGGATGGTCTTGATTGAGACAGCCTAATGCCTGGTAAATACATTTTAGCATGCGAAGAATGGTTTCACTAGTTAGAATCCGCATCTAGCGTAGCTATCCCTAGATGGTACATGACCCAGTCGAATCCTGCGGACTTGCAACTACACTTGTTTGCGGACGGCGGAGAACAGGCTTATGCTTGTGTTGCATACTGGCGCTTTACAAGTGGTGACGGGACAGTATCCCTGGCACTTATCGGAGGTAAGGCTAGGGTAGCACCATTGAAGCAGATTTCAATTCCGAGGTTGGAATTGCAAGCGGCATTAATTGCTACTCGATTTGGTCAAACCATTTTGAAAGCCCATCGCCTAAGCTCGCTCGTTTAAACCATTTGTGGCTTATCGCTTGGGTGAAATATTGGACACCACTAATCCTGGTGACGGGAAGTGGCTTCCGAGTGCACTTAATGACGCTGATGACGCAACCAAGCCCAAGGTTCAAAAGTTAACTGTCTCCCACAGATGGTTTAGTGGCCCTTCTTTCCTCTTTGATCCGCCCACGGAATGGCCTGTTGAACCAGTTTTTGACCTCGAGGACACACCAGCTTTGGAGCGTAAGCCAGAACTGGTGGGTCTCCTTTGTGACACCATTTCCCCACTTTCTATTTTTCTTCCTAATTACCCGATGCCTGAGCCAACGCGTTTTAGCACATGGTTACGTCTTTTAAGAGCTACAGCCCGCTTCTTACAAGCCGTTAGAATTTTCTCTCTCAATCAAAATTCCTATGTCTGCTTACAAGGTCCTGAGTCTCCCTCGGAACTCTCAGCCTCCGATCTAGTGCGAGCTGAGTTGCTGCTTTTCCTGCGCGTTCAAGTCGACAGCTTTCCACGGGAACTGAAGCATCTACAAGCCGCGCAGCCATTGCCTAGCAGCAGCAAAATAGTAGCGCTCAGTCCAGTATTAGATGCAGCGGACGGACTTATTATGATGGATTCTCGGATAAAGTCCGCCCCGGGAGTCTGCGAGAATTTCAGAACCCTAATCATTCTAGATGGCCACCATCACATCGTGCGCTTAATGATACTTCACCATCACTGCAACGCTGCCCACTCGTTCAACGAGCTCATTCATAATGAGATACGCCAGCGTTTTTGGATTCCAAGGGCGAGGAGCACTATCCGGAGCGTACTGAGCACGTGTGTGAAGTGCAGAAGGCAAAAGGCGCAACCGAAGACCCCCGTGATGGGAGACCTGCCCTGCGAAAGACTGGACCATCATACTAGACCTTTCACACATGTTGGCATAGATTACTTTGGGCCTCTCACCGTGACTGTTCTAAGGCGCCGTGTTAAGAGATACGTAGCGCTTTACACCTGCCTAGTGACGAGGGCGTTGCATCTAGAAGCCGTCTACCTCTCTTTCAACAGATGCTGCAATAATAAGCCTCAGAAGATTTATAGCGCGTAGAGGATCCCCAACTACAATTTTCTCTGACAACGGAACCAATTTTGTCGTAGCAAGCCGAGAGTTGCGATCTTTACACGGTGCCGACGTAGAAAATTTTGCCACAAATCAGAAAATCCAGTGGCGCTTCATTCCACCTGCGTCTCCATTCATGATTGGCGTCTGGGAGCGCCTCGTAAGAACTGTAAAGACTGCATTGAAAGCCTGCTTAACCAACGAAACGCCAAATGATGAAGTACTATCAACCGTCCTTCTCGAGGCTGAGGCTATAGTTAATTCGAGGCCGCTCACTTACGTCTCCTCTTCGCCCGAAGCACCAGAAACTATAACTCCGTTTCACTTCTTAATAGGAAGCTCGTCGGTGGCTCCATGGACCTCATCCCTTACCGATACTGACCTGACGCGCAGATGCGATTGGCGGCGGACACTACGGCTTGCTGACCACTTCTGGGCAAGGTGGCTGCGCGAATACCTGCCTACGCTGCACCGAAAAGGACCTCGCACCAGATTGGCGAATTTCTCCGAGGGAGACGTGGTACTCATCGGTGACCCTTCACTGCCTCGCGGACTTTGGCCGCTAGGAAGAGTTGAAAAGACGTACAGGGGAGCCGACGGACTCGTGCGGGTTGTGGACGTCGTCACGAAAGGTGGCACCTTGCGACGTCCTGTCCGAAAGCTCGTCCTATTGGAGGCTGAACGCTCGCCAGTTTCCACCAGCATTTAGTGTTCCACTGGGGGAGGGTATGTTGGAAATTGGCTGGCGGCGTAGCCTCCATGGTAGGCCTAGTTGCAAATTTGTATTTAGAGTCCCTTTATATTTGATATGACATTTTCTTGATTGATGTTTTTGATAAGTTTGGCAGTCTTGTTTTTATTTCGTGAAATATACAGTTTAAAGTGCTCTCGTGTTTACATCATCAGTTAGTCTCCATATCCTCACACTCTTTATCATCATACACATACAGTCCACCATCAGGTAGGTAGGATCCTCAACAGTCCAGTTAAACAAATACGTATTCCAAACGTTAACAAAAATGTATATTGTGACATCGCAGGTGGTAATATTAGACCCAGAAAAGATGTTTTCGCATCTATTCATAACATCAGCCATCCAGGCATAAGAACGACTCGATCAATGGTTACTGATAGGTTCTTCTGGCCGAATATGAATAAAGAGGTCGGGTTATGGGCAAAGACATGCATACAATGCCAAAAAAGCAAAGTAATACGCCATGTTGTTACAGGAATAGGTACCTTCGAGCCCAGTCAACGTTTTGATCATATTCATGTGGACGTTGTAGGCGTTTCAGCTCATAATGACAACTTCTCAAAATGACAACCGGACGCGAAATGTCTCTTTCTCAGAATGCCAACTTCTTGAAATGTCAAATTCTCAAAAAGACAACTTCTCATTATGTCGATTTCTCACAATGACAAATTCGCATTTGGTCAACTTCTCATAATGTCAACTGCTTATATGATAAATTCGCATAATGACAACTTTGTAATTTCTATTTAACAAAGCCAAATATTGATTTACTATGTATAATTCAAAAAAAGTTGTTCAATTATCTTATTGTTCAGTAAAATGTAACTATATAGGTAAATATGGGTACCTATGCAATAAAGGTAGGTAGGTATCTGGAGATGATGAATGAAATACCAAAATTTATAATCAATCAACTGTAATAAGTGTTAAATGTGTCTTCACATCTTAGGTATATGAAATACAAAACAAACCAAAAAATAATGTCAAAAATGACATAACTTAATGATATTATAAGAATCTTCGATTGGGTTTTATTTTTTAGATTAGTTAAACTTTCTATTTGAATAAAGAAAGCCGCAAAAATATTACTTTTTTTAAAAAAATTGAATTTTCCGGATTTTCATTTTGCAGTTCCATCAAATATTTATTATATTTTTTATCAAAAATAATGTCACGCTGTCTTCTCCTATTTCTCAAAACTTTAAAAATACTATTTATAATCCTTTGATTCCAATATTTGGTTTCTTTTTTTAATTTGTATAGAAAGTAATATAGATTTGGGTTTTTTGGAATGCGTCCGTTTATACGCCGATGCCAACCTTCTAAAGAATTCGTGGTACGGTGGCGCTGACCCGCACAACTTAAAATATTGGGTGAAAAGTTAGGATACCACTGTCTTTCAAAATACCGACGGAAACGCTTCATTTCATCAGTGTGTGGCGATTTATTTAATATATGACGCCACGCATTGGGTATAAAATTTTCTGGTATTAGCGGAAGCATTGCTGCCATCCTAATGACGTTACGCCCTTCGGAAGTCCTATTTAATTTTTTTTTTTTCCATACCTACTTCCACACTGCCTACTACTTCCATACTCGTAACATCCACTGATATCGGTCTGGGGGAAAACAGTCGAAACTGCATTAATCTGGGCGACTTCCTAGTCGCACTTAAACGTTTTCATTCGAATGTTTAAATGTTGCTTTAGAAGTGTAAATAATCTAGTATAGGTCTTTTCCGTTTTGTTGGGTAATAATGCGTAGATAACGGGGACTACGTTTGTAGAATTTACATCAGATCCGATGTCCAGATGCAAAACATACAAATGGTAAAATGGCTTCGGTGCCGATTTAGAAGTGCCATCAGCAAAGTAAGCTCCTAATTTAGTATTTATAATCCGCCATTAAATTATTGTATTTGCAACCAAAACGGCTGTTTTGGTTGCAAATACAATAATTTTATCTTGTCCACCGTCTTCAAAAAGTAAAAAATTCGTCGCCAATGCTTCTGGGATCGAAATGGTTTCTAAATTGTTGTGAGTAAGTAAATCTGTATTTAAGATTTTTTTTCTAGCTCTGTACAGGGAATCTTTTACTGAACGAAAACTGGGTACCTATTAAATCACTGTCATTTGCATTGTCTCTTCTCAAGTTACTAAAAGCTTCTTCCACTCTTTTCTGCACTGGACCAAGATTTTCACAAACTGCAACCTTTAATTTCTCTTTTTTCTTTTTCACTCCATTCTTCAATACACTTGGATCGCAAACATGATCAATTTCTCGTAATATTATTTTCATATCTTTGTCAAGTGTAATGGAAGCACTGCAAATATTACGAGAAACACAACGCCATAAAGTAGTGCCATTTGCATTTTATTTATTTTGAGTTTAACGATGTCCATCTTTACGCAACAATATCTGACCACCTTTTTGACCATTAATAAGCTCAAACTCGCTAGCCATTATTTCATATCACTTTTTTAAAATAGATATAATTGAGCTGGAGTCTTACTATTAAAATTAATAACACTATTTTCCTTTAACTCCGCTCTGGTATGTGTGACATGACATGACAAATTATGTATATCAAAATACCCTCATGTTGTACTATTATTTATTAAAAATATGATACCGATGTTTGTAGGCACAACCACAAGTTTTAGTTTATTTAATAAACAATTATATGATACATTTTAATTTATAATTCCCTTGTTATTAATTTTAAATTGTTCTTATCATAATAAGAAAGATGATTTCCTTAAAAATTCATGATGTTATATATATGTGATAACGCCCTCTTTAAGCGGTAACTATTATAAATGTTTAACCACATTGCGGACAGATGGAGCTAGTAGGAATAACAATTAATTGATATCTACGATGTGAGGACACTTATTACAGTTGATTGATCATACATTTTGGTATTTTATTCATCATCTCCAGATACCTACCTACCTATATTGCATACCCATATTTACCTATATATAAAAAAGGCATCCTTGTTTAATAGTCACCTCAAAGATTTCTTAATAGAAAAGTGTTACTATAATATTTCAGAATTTTTTGATGACCGATTTATAGTTTATTTTATTAAATTTATAGTGTACAGTTTAATTTGATTTAATTAAATGGTATCTGCTTTCTAAAAGTTTCTAGTTAGAAAAGTGTTACCATAATTTTTATTCTAATTTATTTAATGATAGACTTATAAATTACTAATGTGTTTATTATTGAATGACATATTTATAATAATTGTATTCGAATTGAATTTATTGGTATTTTGAGTATATTTTAAGTAAATAGGCAATAGTTGCCTCTCATCCAATGTTTGCTGTGCCCTTGCAGGGCGTCACTGTACCTTATATACCCTGTAACATCCTATCTAACATGTGACTTGCAATAAATAAATGAATGAATACCTATATAGTTACATTTTACTGAACAATAAGATAATTGAACAACTTTTTTTGAATTATAGTAAATCAATATTTGGCTTTGTTAAGATAGAAATTACAAAGTTGTCATTACGCGAATTTATCATCTAAGCAGTTGAAATTATGAGAAGTTGACCAAATGCGAATTTGTCATTGTGAGAAATCGACATAATGAGAAGTTGTCTCTTTGAGAATTTGACATTTTAAGAAGTTGGCATTCTGAGAAAGAGACATTTCGCGTCCGGTTGTCATTTTGAGAAGTTGTCAATAAGAGCTGAAACGATTGTAGGCCCGTTGCCTACAATCCGCAATAATAACAAGTATATCGTCACGATTATAGACCGTTGTACACACTGGCCGGAAGCAATTCCCGTCGAATTATAACCGCCGAGACCGTAGCTAAAGCCATCTATGAAAACTGGGTTTGTAGATTTGGATGCCCTAGGAGGTTAACCAGCGATCAAGGCAGACAGTTCAAAAGCACTCTGTTTTCGTACCTATTAAAGTTACTAGGAGTTCATAGGGTTCGAACCACACCTTACCATCCTCAAAGTAATGGGATGATAGAGAGATGGCACCGTTGTTTAAAAGTCATTTTAACAAGTAGGTTATTAGAAAATGAATCTTGGGATGACGAATTATCGACAGTTCTATTCGGATTACGCGCCGCCAGTCGGTGTGACACAGGCTTTAGTGCAGCCGAGTTAGTTTAAATATTACGCTTACCGGGCGATTTTTACCGTGAGGCAAGTCCAAAGTAAAACGGTGATGATTAGACGTACTCGTATGTAGAGCGATTGCGCGAAGTTATATGTAACCTTCGTCCACAGTCACGAAGCGCAAGCGATTCGCGGAAATTATTCGTGTACAAAGACTTGACCAATTGTAGTCATGTTTTTATAAGGAATGATTCGGTAAAAAAACCCTTAAATTCTACTTACGATGGCCCCTATAGCGTTAATATTTCAATTGAAAGGTTGAAACCCGCATATATAGTTGAGTCGGAAAGTAATGATAAGGTAAGTACAAATAATTATGAGTACCAGAATAGTAACAATAAAAATAAAGTACATAATAAGTCCGAACCTTGTACCACCACACGAAGTGGCAGAATAGTAAAGCCACCCGCGCGTTTTCTGTAAACTAGGTCATAAAATTTTTCACTAATATTGCAATTCGGGTGATAGTTTAGAAAGTAGAATAATTAGCTATTAATATTTTGTACAACTCCGACTGGTCAACACCTCTTTTAAGTGTTCGAAATATTTAATGACCATTATTGTAAACATGGGCAAGCAACAGTCAAAGAACGCCGAAGTTATAATAGCTCAGAACGGGGCTGGGGGCTGGTAACCAAGCGCAAGCAGAATTACAAAGGAAACTAGACTTAAACAGTGCCGCAACGATAATTGTGATAATCCTGATAAGTGTAACACGTCTTTATGTTTGGTGCCGGAAAGCCGGAAAGAAAGTGAAAGGTAAAGTGATTGAACAAATTATTTCGAGTGAAGAACAAGGACGTGGGACCCAGCTGGCTCAAACAGCAGCTCGTCCAGATCCTCAACCAGCAACAGTTCATTATTAAATATTTGTGTCAAAATTAAAATTATGTAATTTGTTTACCATTCATGATCAGTATATTATTTACAGGCTTGCATTATTCAAATATTAGGAAAAACCAACATTATTGTCACAGTCGGAATTATAAAAATAGAAATAGAGATAAGTTAATACAAGTATGCTAGGTTACACAGGTAAAACATCAAGTTTTACTTTTTAGACTAACATGTGTAAGTGAGTTAGTTTATTTGAGTTTGAGTTTGAAAATTCAAATAAATAAATAAAATTTAAATTCAAGTTCATGTTCAGATTTGATAAAGCTGTATCGTGATAGACAAACTTTTTGCTAAATAGTGTGTCAAATTATTTTTTTTTAATTTTAAAAAGGGGGAGTACTGTGGGTGCCGCTGACGCAGCACACACATACAACCAGTGTCTATGTAGCATCATTTGTAAGGTGATAGCGCCGGCCGCGTCGGTCTGCGCCTCCGAGCTATTTTATAAGTTAGTCCCTTGTACGGAGGCGTCCCGAACGCACATTGGAAATTGGTCAAATAAACGACATCGGTAGCCAACTCTGTTAGAGCAGAGTACGAATATTGCCCCCTCCCGGGACTCAACAAGGTGTATACTGTACTATACACCGGCCTGAGAATGTAGAATCAACGGGTTTGTATTTATTTCTTCATGTTTACTTTTAATGGTATGTTGCAATCGTGTAAAGGTCGTTGTAAAGGGTGCTACGCAGTTTATGGCAAAAAAAGGCAAAATCATAGATGGAGACCAACACTCGCAGCCCAAGTAATAACCATTTGCAATAATTGTAAATGGTTTTATTGCCGAAAATGTTTCAACAAGACACACTAATAAAATATAAAATTATAAATAAATAATAAATAAATATCTGGGACAATTCACACCAAGATCATCTGACCCCAAACTAAGCAGAGCTTGTAATATGGGCGTCAGAGACTGATAAACATACTTAAATATTTCTAAATGCATACTTAAATAGATAATAACACCCAGACACACAACAAATACAAATGTTCGTCACACAAATATTTGTCATAGGTGGGGATCGAACCCACGACCTCCGGCACTAAAGGCAGGATCGCTGCCATTGCGCCAACAGGCCAGTAAATAGAATAGAATTGAATAGAAAAAGTTTATTTGACACAAAAAATAAACACAAATAACATAAAATACTTAAAACTAAACTTAAACGTAATGTGTCAAAAGGGCTTCCACTCAGCATTATGTAGTGGTGCATATAAGCAGCACCACGGCGCTGGTTGTCAGTGGTCACCTGATACTGAAGAAGGAGATTGGGGCGTAGCAACAAGAAAAATGATAGGCAATACAAGAGAGACGTACAATATTTGAGACAAACATGACAATTTAGCAACGTAAAATAGTAGAAACATAAGATTTAAAAAATTAAAGTTAAAAGTAGCACTGATAAAAAGCAGCCAAACAAACAAAAAGCAAATAAAGCGGGTAAGAAGAACATGAAATAACAAAAATACCTTTGAATACACAAATACAAAAAAAAAAAAAACAGCAGCACGTGCAAATCGATCCTCGTACGGATTCGAGACACATGTCAAATAAGTTAAATTTTTTGAATTGTCAGAAGATGCATTTTATATTTTATCTTGAAAACACTTATCGACACAGAGTTCCTGATCGGTGGAGGAATGTCATTCCAACATTTCGTGGCCACATGACGAAAGCTGCCACGAAAAGCAGCCGAAGTGTGTCTTGTATAGGCCAGTTTACAGACTGCACGGACCGGTCTTTGGGAGAATTTCAACTTTTGGAAGAGGTACACAGGATTTATATTTTTAATTATGCCAAAGAGAAGGCTAGCGAAGTGGAAAGCTTGGCGAGACTTCATGTTCAATAGTCCACCACGATTCAAATATGGTGTTACATGGGCTCGACGAGGAATGGGGAAGCAGAAGCGAGCGCATGCGTTCTGAACCCGTTGAATCAGCTTTCTTGTTCGTGCCAAGAGGCAACCTCCGATGACAGTGTCCGCATAGTTGAGTTTGGACAGTACCAGAGACTCACAAAAGTAGACTCGGCGGTCTACGCTTAAAAACGCCCTTATTTTGTAGAGGACTTCTAACCTATAATAGCAGTTTCTTAAGGCCTCCAGCACATGATTCTCAAATTTCAGGCTTCCATTCATGAGAACCCCAAGGTTGCGCACCTCATCCACACGCTGCACGATATTATTGCGAATCTTTATAATTGGATCTAAGCTGGATACAATGCGAATTTGACTCTTTGTACCCAGTATCAAAAAGTTTGACTTTCCTGGATTAAGGACTAGGTTATTTCTGTCCGACCAGTCAGCTATACGTTCCAAAGTTTTTAAGAAGTTATTTGCGGGAAAATAAGTTGATTTAAGACTGAAATAAATCTGTTTTAGAAGAAGAATTTAAGTTTTGTATATGTTCCCATAGAAAATAAAAGTCATCATTAAAAAAATATAAAAATAACTTTTCATTTCTATACATAATGAAACCCGAAAAACTCCAGGGCCAGCGCTTTCAATCGCCATACTAATATGTAAGGAACGGTTTATTGTGAACTACACACCGGCCCGCGAAATTGGCATAGCACTGTGTATACTTAAGTATACACTGGCCTGTGACAACTCACCCCTTGGTGTGTACTTAGGTATACACTGGCGCTGACTGTGTATACGAGCTGCTCCAACAGACTTCGTTCTGTCAAGACAGCTGGTGTCCATTATCATATCTCACCCGCTTTTCTCCGACTTGATTTACATAATACACTATTATTTTTCACTGAATTTCTTGTGCAATCATAATAAAATATAGCCTACTAGCTTTCCGCCCGCGGCTTCGCCCGCGTGAACTTCATTTTTCCTTCCCGCTTTTCTGTTGAAATTTTCCCTGAATTTTCTTTGTTATAATCCTCACGGAGCCCGAGACCTTTCCAACGAATGCAAAACCGTGGAAATCGGTTCGTGCGTTCTGGAGTTATAGCGTCAGGAAGGAAAATCCGACTTATTTTTATATAATAGATAACACTCCTGAATAGTTTAGTATTCTGTGATAGGGTATCTTTACTAATTTTGGCATACGGTTACATTTCACAGTTGACGCATCGCGTTTTCAGATACAAGTTACATCTTATTTATTAAGCGAATATACTTTTATAGATATTCAATATTTGGTAGACTATTCTTTTTTTGGATCACTTTTCTTTCTTTGGTGTAATTTATAATTTTAAGGATAAAGATATTAAGTTCACAAAACTTATTTTGGTAAACAAAATATTAGTACCCTTTATAAATTAAACAACGTCTTTTAGTTTTTATTGTTACATTATATTTACAGAAATAAATACAGGTAGTTGGGTGGTAACAGATTTCAAATATAATGAATACGTTAACAGAATAACGTAAACATAAATACAAGGTCGAAATTTATTTTAATAGACTAAAATCAATCACAGGTGTTACTTAGTTCTTTTAATAAAATATTTTTTTATTTATCGCAATGGTCTTAGGTTATAAATGAATGGAATGACACTGAACAGGATCTGTGTTGTTTTTAGGTGTTTCTTTAACTGAAAAACATTTGAGGGTCCCAGCTCACGAGCTGATGAAGCTTGTCTGAATCCTGGTGTCATATCCGTTTGTTATTCATCTAGAAATGGAGGGCGCTCTCGACTCCTTGACCGGCTCCCCCGGCTTGGCCAGCTACACCGGACAGCGCATCTTTGCCAGCTGAAAGATAGATTTATATATATTTATTTAACTCAGAAATTTATATCAACTCATATTTTATAGAGGAAAGATTTGTTTGTTTGTTTGTATTGAACAGGCTCCGGAACTACTGGACTGATTTTAAAAAATATTTCACTAACATAAAGCTATATTATCAGGGAGTGACATATTTTTTTAATTAAGGCTATTTTTTGGCGGGAAAGACAGTCTACGCGGGCGAACAAAACTTGTGCATGTACGCGCAACCGAAACCTACAAACTCTAGGGTCATCGTAATGATTTATGTCTGTCAGGAAGACTGGGAGAGCTGGATTAAATCTTTCTTCTTCATAATATTAGTAAGTATAGATTGTTTGTTAGAACTTTGGCAAACAAGCATGCGGGCTACCTTATGGTAGGTAAGCAGCAAGCGCATGAACACGTGCAACTTAAAAGCACACTCGGCGTATCCTACGATGAACGGTAAAAGGAACAAGTCCGAGACGGACCACATGTCTGCAAACTGCAAGTGACACGAAGTCCTATGAAAGTGCCGCGGCCGCAGTATCGCCATATACTTGGAATCACTTGCATTAAAACCAGTTGTGCCGCTTGCAGGTCGCGGTCTGCGGTCCGTCTTGGAATTGTACCTTGATGGTAAAGAGGGACCGAGACCCCACACTAGCGTTCTTGAGTATCGGCGTCTTGCCAGCGATGCCCCTGCTCTAGTGTTCTTTGGGCGCTGCGTCTTCCCGGCGGCGCCCGCGTTGCCAGTGTGGGGGGTCGCCGGCAAGACGCCGAAGCTCAAAGAACGCTAGTACCGGATCTCTCAAACTGAGTATGGCTAGAACGTAAAAAAATACCATTAAGGAATCCTCCGAATTGCGAGCCCATGCCGCCAGGTACTGGGACTCCTCCTGCGCCGCCTGCAAGGCCGCCGGCGGCTCCACTGGCCTGGCCGGCCGCGCCGGTGACGATGCCGAGGTCTTGTGGGGCGGCCTTGGTGAGGGCCAGAGCCACCAGCACGATGAATGAGAACTGTAGAGCAAGCAAGATGTAGTTATGGATAGATATACTGGCAAAGAACCGGTAATTAGGTTCATACGTACGCTAACGGCTATATACCAAAATGGGGAAGTCAGAAGAAAGTTGATTTTTGCCGTTTTGTTGAGCGGAACACCCAAAGGCCAGAAGCCCACAATAGTATATCTCGAACTCACAATCAGTTCAGAAAAACCTTCATGTAGGTACATACCAGGGCGAATTTCATTTTTAATAAGTTGGCTTGCCGAATCCTTGATGAAAATTGACTGTTTGTGAACCCAGACCTCCCTCCTTTATATCTATCTGCTGTCTTGTGTGCCAAGAAGCCCGAATAGACTATAAAATACAATATGACGCAATCGGCCACATCTGTTCAAACTATTTACACAATTTTGACAATATTTTCCAATGAACTATGCTTCATATTTCCGCGTTGTAAAGCTTAATATCTAGTAACCAGGTCAAAATAAACATTTGGTCATTAATCATTGGAAACCGCTTTCATTTCGAAGAACAAGAGAATGGTAATTGTAAGCCGTCCTTAGGAAAAAGGGCGCTTCTATATACAGTGAAAACGGAGAAAAAATATTTTGAAATGAAAAACGTTGCTGCTTAGTGGAAAATATTTATTTGAATATATTTTCAATTTGAAAACTTGTATGATATAGGGTAGGTAGGGGCTACCCTACCCTACCTATAGGCTACTATCAGGACATATGAATTAGATTAAATTACATAAATGAATGTTATTTATTAAAAAAACGCGATTTTCCTTTTCTTCTTAGTAAAAAAATCCAAGAAAACGCAATACTTCATTGAAAAAGGTTTTCTGGGTAGATACGTTTTTTCAAAGTACATAGTAATTTTAGGAACGGTTTTTCATTTTATTAAAATTATGATTCAGGCTAAATAAAAAAGGGCGTAATTAGCCATTTGCTGCTGTTTTTACTAGGTATTGCAACACCAATTTATAAAAAAATGTTTCTATAAACGCCCTTTTTTGTTTTTAATTAGCAATAACTAATTTAAGTTGAAGGATATTCTTTAGTCTTTGATGATTTAATAATAAACTAACCTCGCCTGCAAGTTGGTGTACCCTGCTGATCGTTAACTGAATGATAACCAAAACGGATTTCGCAGAAACAAGTCAACATCATTGGCAATGTTCATAAATAAAATGTGTCTAAATCAATACCACAAGGTAGTGTGCTAGGTTTTGTGTTCTGTTTCTGATATACATAAACGATCTCCCTGGTATAATTGAAGCTCATTGCACCTTATTCGCTGAACGATGATGTTTCCGTACTAATCCCATGTAAAAATAACACTGAATTAAACACCAAAGTGGAAGAAATACTATTAAACATAAAAAACTGGCTAACTGATCACAACCTAAAAATAAATTACTCGAAAACTAAACTCATGCAGTTCGGACCGTACCAAAGGGAAAGATGATAAATTGATTACACCTTCGAAAATACTAAATTCGCTTGCGATGATGCTTACTCACTGTAAGGAATTGATATTAGATTCTCACTAACATCTTTGGTAGGAGCTCTTCGTAAGGTAGCACATTGTATACCACCGAAAGTCAAATTAACTATTTAAAACGCTTTGGTGAAATTACACTTAACCTACCTTATCGAGATTTGGGGCTCGGCAGCACCTACAAACCTTAATCCTTTACAGAGATCACAGAACAAAGTCATTAAAGCCCTATTTCAATATCCCTTTCACATCCCAACTAATCAAATTTATAAAAAAACTAAAATATTCAACCTAACCCAATTATATAAATTCAATACGTGCATTTTGGTAAAAAATAATATCACAAATTCTTTTAAAAGCAATATAAAATTATGTATAAAAAGCAACCCTCGCAATCTCCGAATTAAAAATAAAGTACAATTATCAGTGCCTAGAAAAAAGTCTGTAATGTTTGAGGGAGCACAGCTATTTAATACGTTACCAAATGATATAAAAGAGTGTGAAAACATAAATATATTTAAAAATAAGTTAAGATTGTACCTAGAGTCGAGTACCGGCTAATATTTGTTAATATTTGTTAAGTTATTATAATTCTCTATCTCATTGTAAATGAAATGTTATTTCGTATGAGAATAAAGATCTTTAAACCTAAACCTACTTAAATTGGAAAAATCACATCAAAAAAATAACTACAAAACCATCACGATTTTCTTACGCGCTATACGAGCTAAAAAAGTCCACCGATAAACCAACCGCCTAAAAAGCATATTACGCATATGCTCACGCTGGGCTACAGTATGGCATTGTCCTGTGGGGAAATAGCGTGGATACCACAAGCCTTTTTATTCTACAAAAACGATGTCTCCGCACGATCTTAATACAAATTCTTATATCTGACATTCAATGTAAAATATATTGTAATTATGTACCAAGAGAGAAATAAATCTAATCTAATCCAATCAATTGTCAATATTGATATGACGAGTTGCGGGTCATTCTTCTGTTGTAAAAATTTTTAACACTTGCGTCGATAAATTAGAATTATGCGTCTTCATAAAAAAACACTCCCACTTATTCCCCCAGCAAGAGACCCAAAAGATTGAGACCAAATATAAGATTATATATATATTTTTAGACAAAATATATATATTTTTAAGAAACTAATGAAATCCGTAAACATATTGCCACCGTGCCAAAACAATTGAAATGCGTAGAGAAACAATCACAAGTCAGGTTAAAGATTCCCTAGTTAAAGCTTCACTAAACAAAATACCCCATTTATCGACCAACTTGTTCGAGTCTGAACTTTTCGCATCTGCACTAGAAAAGACTGGGGGTGCCACAAAACCTTTTGGCCCCCAAAACGGATATATCACAATTGAAAGTGAACCAAGCTAACTAACGCCTCTCGCGGAAGCAGGGTACGCGAAAACATGCAGTTCCATCGCGTGGAACTCAATACAGTGGTCATGAATCAGGTTTTCCTATGCAAGCGCATGCCTGTAATATTACACCCTCGTGGGGTGGATATCAAAAATAAATAAATCAATCCAACCAAAGGTTTCATCAGTGTCAACAACAATATTCGCAACACGATCACAGAGGCAATAGGAGAGGTAATTTTCACAACCGAGACTCGCGGCCTGACCGTAGAAATACCAGAGGTCGTTCGAATTTTACAAGGGCCGCTAAAGATGTCAATGACTCGCAACGTTTTCAAGCCGGTCAGTTAGCAAACTATCAATCAAAATGAGAGGAATTGGGGGCACCACTGATTATACTGAAGTTGGTCCAAGGGTGTCGCATACCAGTCCATCAAAAGCCTTCACTTATGTACCCAAATATACTCAAAGGCCCAGTTCAAACTCCAACGTCCATTTGATAAATGTGTATCGCATACCGGATTTCCTCCAGGCTGGCGATTGGATGTGCAAAATCGATCTTTTCCAAGCCTACTTTCACTTGAAAGTAACAGAATTCCACACATTTGTAGTCCCGAGGGGTCGCCTGAACCATCGGCAAATGTTCATGAACTCCCTACCAGACCCATCCGCAATTGCTTACACACTACCACAGGGTGTAACGAACGAACTGAATTTGTGGATTGAGAATTGTCGGCAATCAACCCCTTTTTAGATTACCCTCCTTCAACTCATTTCCTGACCACCGACGCATCGGATGCACGGGGTGCACAATTGAACAACAACTCAATAACAGGTAGTTGGTCGCAAAGAGAACAGACTCTACATTGCAACCAGAAAGCAATGTTAGCAATTCTTCATGCGTTGGAGTACCACGCATACTCGCTTTGTCACAGCTCGATTCTCGTACAGTGCGACAGCAAAACTGCTGTCGCTCACCTGCGAAAGGAAGGTGGTGCGAAATCGAAATGTCTGATGGAAATAACATACCAAATTCTAAATATGCTAGATCGACATCAAATCTAATCTAATCTCGGTTGAAAGGTGAAAAGTGGGCTTCTGAGTGTTTCGTTCACCATGACGATACAGTCACTTGCCTCTGACTACCCCGTTTGGGATAAAGTCGTGATGGTATGTTAAGTTATGACATCAAATCCATCTCAGTGTTCATTATATACCAGGCAAATACAACAGCCACGCCGATCATTTGTCCCGATATCGCCAACCCCCAGCATGGCACCTGTTGCCAGTGTGTTTGCAAAGTGGATAGTTCCAATGGTGGATCTATTTGCTTCAGAAACAGCACATGTAGCAAGCAACTATGTCTCACGGGATCTGAGAGACACTCAAGCGCTATTCCACGACGCGTTCAGTTCCCTTGAAATTATGCACTTGCGTGGGTATTTCCGCCACCGTACCTAATACCCAAAGTGTTGGCCCACTTGAATCATCGACCGGAGTGTTTCTGCTGGTAGAACCACGATGGACGATGGTTTATTTAGATGGTTAGATTGTTTTATCACATTGGCGTCTTTCTAGTTTCCTAGTAGTTTCAAGTGAAGCCGCCAGGCGACAACAAACAGGTCTTAATATAAGCTTCCAGTGACGGTCAAGTAGTTTAATCGCAGCGTTTTACCCTGAAATAAAACGCATATTAAAATATTTACCTAACTGGAAGCTTACACTTTATTTCTGCCTGGTGGAATTGAGCCAATGATCTAAAAATGGCACGACATTTCTTATGAAAACTAAAAAAGCGCACGGTTGCTAGGTGGCGCCACTGAACAGGAAACACGTGGTCTTTAAAAGTACGAAAAGATACAGGAAATCGGTAATTCCAGTTAGGTAAGTATTTTAATATGCGTTTTATTTCAGGGTGAAACGCTGCTATTACTATGGCACATTTTTAAAATAATAATAAGTTGGCATCTAAATTGATTGATCTAAAGTATTCGTAAGTATTACGAATGTTAAAATAATGTACAACTATGCTTTATCTATTACAATAATTTATGAAAATGTTACTTTATTTGACTGCTATAGAATTGATCGTTCTGAACAGATTCGACATAAAAGCGATCAATAATTGCAGAAAATGAGCTATATGAGTTTTAATTCCAGTTCATTTTATGCATGTAGGTATGTGAATTTATCACATTTTACAATTTATACCAAGGGGTAAAAACGGGGCCCTTTTTCTGAGACTCCACTCTCCTTCTGTCTGTCACTAGGCTGTATCTCATGAACTGTGTTAACTAGATAGCTAAAATTTCCAAAGACGATGTATTTCTGTTGCCGCTATTAAAACAACATTCGACAACATTCGGCAACTTCCATCTAAACTTGAAAATTAACATGTTTGTGCTGCATAAAATTGGTTTGGTTTGATTGAATAAAAAAAACGTGAGATATATTCCCCTGGTACTGGCAGAACGGGGGCCACTGGCCTCTGGCAGTAGCAATTTTGGCGACTGTGTAAAACGTAGGTGTTTCTGCATCTATAAGTTGATTGGTGTATCTATATACCATGAATTTACACCAATAGCAGCCGTTAGCGTCGGCGTAAATCACGTTGACGTTTTTGTTTGGGATTTCGATACATCGCACCTATTCTGGAACCAAAATTGCCATATTTCTGAACGGAACGATCGCCGTTTACTTGACGGAAGCTCATGGTAGTAAGACAAACAGACCATCTCGTTGGTGATCGGCTTCTAGGTCTCTTTCCTTCAGTGCTCCCAACAATGATCAGCCTCTCAAGGCTTTCGTCCCCAGGCCCTGGCAGAAAACCAGCGTCTCTGTAGTCCTGGGGCCGTATTACCATCTCTTATAATAGCCATGTCAAGATAACGTAATATGAACTTTCTTTTCCAGCCAGTGAGTAGCTACCTGTCTGTCACTAATGCATCTTCTAGGCTGGATATTTACTGACGAAATGGCTCGCTACCGTCAGTCCAGAAAATATAACTTGGTTGGATATTAGAGATTGTAATAATTGCCCCTGCATTTCAGCGGCATGTGCTGAGGCAGGGACCTGATTGAACCGCTCCTGTATTTTTATTTTTTAATTGTTTGTTAATTGTCAAAATTGTCTTGTTTATACTCTCTAATTATTTTTCTTCCTTATGCATTGTTGGGTTAATAAATTATTTCCTATTATATTCCTTTTTTTCTATTCTATTTCATGCCTCATCATTAGATGACCGGAATAGCTGAACTGAGTAGGCAATCGTTATCTTAGGTAAGTAGATATTATCAAAAAGCGGAACCCTAAAAAACGTGAGCCCAATTCACATCCACCTGTAGTTTCAGAAACAAAAGGGTATTTCAGAAACTTGCCTTGAGGCATTGTTTAGGTCCGACAAAAACACCTTTAATAACGTGCGTAACTATTTTTAGATGCTTATTTGACATCATTATCGATAATAACTATTACGTTTGAATTTAAATTTACGCAGTACCTTTATGTACTATTATGTTGACATGTCAAATAAATTAAGATGCCTAAAGCGTGTCGTGCTCGAGGAGTAGAAATAACTTCGCCATTAACTTTATAAAACTGTTTTAAGAACGATGGCAGAGGGATTATTTGAGTGTTTTTTCGGCGTCTTAAAAATTTACTTATACAAAAACGTTTTATAGCAATTTTTTGACTATAACAGTTTTCATGTGAGAGCTAAGATAAAATGGTAAAAATACAAAATATCTCAAATGAATATGAAATCTATTAAAATAATGCGCTTGTATTGGAAAAAACTACCATGTTAGTCGTATTTTTTTCGCATCAGAACGAATTAGAAAAATATTAAATAGAAATAAGTTAGCAATAAAATGCATTAATTAAAAAATATTTCGTAAAATAACGCATATGTACATAATTTAGCATGTATATCACTATCTAGAATAATTTATTACAAAATATATACATATTATAGAAATAAATGAAGTGAAAAAACTCGTTAGCACGAATTAAAAATTAGAGGATTAACTACAACACCAACGGAAATAAAAATGAAACCAAACATCATTTTGATTGACAGACTAGTTTTGCCTTGTTTTTATACAATTCTACATTAAAATAGCGAATATGCCAATGAAATTATAATTTTGGTGACTGAAAGATTTAGAAAATAATTTGGCCATGGTAATGATACCTGCAATACGAACAGGGGCCTGATTCTGCTAAGCCAATGGAATCGTAGTTGAATGGCATGATTTTGACAGTTGTAGTATGGACTCAACGTCAAAATCATGCAATTCTATTACTATTCCATTGGCTTTTAAATAGCAGAATCGGGCCCCAGGTGATCAGCCAACTTCAGAGCATTACAGATCAAAATAATGTTCTTCAATTTCCTTTGTTAGAACTAGACTTCATTTGTACTATGTATTTGCCTTGGAACGCATCAAATTCGACAGGGAGGGACGTTTTCAGTACGGCGAGAATACGTTTCCACGGCGGATATGGAATTGAGATGAGCTCAGCCTATCAACACGTCTGAAAACAATCTGAGAGGTCCTAGTGGAGACAATACCCTAATCAGAGATAAATAAAAAGTCTAGAAATATTTCAAAAGGGCAGTATTTTATATTTAAATAGAAAATAATATTTCAAGTCGATCTGGCATAGTTGAGTACTGCTGCAACTGCGTATTTGGTTGGCGGAGGTACTGTGGGTTGGTGCGCTCACGTTATGACGCTCGTGTGGTATTCGGGATGGGTAGTCAACTGGTCATGAGATAAATATGTATTTTTTGTTTAACAATCGAATCTTGTGGGAACAATTCTCTTGGTGAACAAAGTTCACGAGCGGATTGATGTATTTTCGGGAAATCTGAGTGAACTCGCAAGGGTTGTGTTATACTGTGATCGTCGATGGGGTGACAGATGCTAATGGTATTGCGGAATTATTCAAAGACCATTTCACTGGTAATCCTTTGCCGAGCCAGTCGGGGCCGACGCGAGATGCTGGGGCCATGGTGGCTGGGGATTTAAAAATACATTTCTCTACCAAGTTAATAATGAGGGTAATAAGTCAGATGAAAAGAGGAAAATCACCTGGCCATGATGGCCTGAGCATCGAGCACCTACAACACGCGGGTCCTCACCTGCCTAGAGTTTTGTATCTGCTTTTCAATTTGTGTATTAGTCACGCGTACTTACCTGCAAACTTAACGAAAACCACAGTTATTCCTATTGTAAGAAACAAAACCGGAGACATCTCATGTAAGACTAATTGCAGGCCAATATCCTTGGCAACTGTCATAGCTAAAGTTCTGGACAGTCTTCTGAACAGTGAAGTTAATAAGAATGTGCAACTGCAGGAGGCACAGTTCGGCTTTAGGTCAGGTCTTTCTACTGAAAGTGCTGTACTTTGCGAGCTATACTATACGAACAGGCAAACACCTGTATACGCCTGTACTCGCTGAGACAGGACAGCACTGTCGTGCCAGTAATCAAGGCAGGACAGTTAATAGCCTGCCGGTCTATTTTTCAGGGCCACCTCTCGCACTAGACTATCTTCTGACTGCCCTCGTGTGAACGCGATGGCAGTGCAGTGTGTTAAACCTTCATAGTGTTTATTTCTAGATTATATCTAGAAACTTTTAAATCTGTGTGCCTTGAATGTCATATATTATTCTGCCAATATGTCTGTCAATATTATCTGCTATGCCCACCCGCACTCGTGTGAACGCCACTCTCCTCCCTCAACTGTTCTTTCCTACTGTTTTGCCCTCGTGTGAAATCGGCATTACTTAGCTAGAATTTTATCTCTATGACCATAGTCTTAACATCGGCATAGACAGCCTAATCAGACAAAATTCTACTTGACATATGCCACTGTCAGCACTGACTTTGCCAGGGCGAAGGCTCCCGCGATGAGGAGTAACAGAATACCCCGCGGGCGGCCTGGCCTGCCTACCACTGGGAATAACTGAGCTGGTTAGCTTGTGTTGTTTTGCTTATTTCTCTTGGCTTGGTGATACCACCTTGCACTTGCATAGTTTATTTGTTGAACTTGCTTGGTTTACTTAACTACATTATTGTCCTTAGAATAATAACGTATAGAAGGATAGTCTTCATACAACCGCCCCGTCAAAAATGAAGCACTAATCCGATCCACACATGCGTGACTATTACTTGCTTACGTCGGCGCGCTTTGAAATTGAACATTGCGGAGCTGCAAAGCGGTCGGTTTGGATCCATTTATGGCTCCAATTGAGGTGCTTCAAAATGGGCGCGCGGACTTGGTTTCTATATGTGTTTTTTTTAAGTTATTGTTTTTAATGTTCTTGCTTTAGCCTTCGATCATTGTTTTGAGAGGGACTCAGATCACGCTTAAATACTTGCATGTGCATCGCCTGTTTTCGCTTTAGCCTGCCTATCACGAATCACGATTCACGACCATAAGGCAAATTAAGTTTTTGTGAAAATACAACCTCTTACCATTTTGACTAGGAAACATTTAGCTTTGGGAATTCATTCAGCAGGGTAGAAACTTTAATTGCTTCCGAAGCAAAAAGCACACAAATATCGACAGAGTTTGCTAGTGACTGAAAATCGAATTACGCAACTTAGTTAATGTTTCACCAGAGTAGCGCTTCACAATACTGTGTTCGGATGTTGCAGCGATGTCCCGGTCGTCGTCTGGCTCGTGGGGTGCGCAGGCGCCGCTGGCCGGCGACATCATCGACCTGGACCGGTACATGCGCGGTGCGCTGCCCGACATCCGCGCAAGGGAGCGTCATGCGCAGGCAAGGTCAGTGGTAATCATTGAACAGGACTGCCTCAAAAACACCAAACACCCTGATTCTCTAGAGACAATAGCATGGGGCTTAGTTACTTAAGCCCGAAATACCTGTATCTGGCATATCAACTACAGGCATGTCTGCCTTGCGACAGCAGGCTTAGCCTCCATCGGCGCCTCTCTGGGTGAACACGACCATCGCCGTCAATCCTGATGGCTGTCAGCGGATAGATAGGAGTTCGCTGCACCGCAATACCTGAGCCCTCTTACTTTCCGTTATAGCATGAGCACAGATTACTTAATAGTAATTAAGTAACAGATAAAAACACGGATTTACATAAAACGTGAAGTATACATTCATGGATAAATCACATCCATAGAAAACTAAAATTATCTTAATTCTAAATGCGTTCTCTCATGTGACAGCACTGACAGACATATAGTATTGCCAGGGCCACCTCTTCCGATATAGATACTGTCAGGAGTCAGTACTTACAGTACGTCCGCGTCATCGCGTCCAGTTCTACCGCAAAGTTCGCGTACAAATGCTCTACGCGGCTGTTGACAACCAACTGCCAAATGAGTCTTGGAATACCCGGCCGCTGGAGGGTTAATATCGTGGGCAAGTACATGCAGTGACAGAGCCCTGGCATGAGTTGTTTGTGTTTTTAACTTACACGCACGAAGGACTGTGAATCGACTATTGTAGCTAATCATTTAAAACTTAAAAAATATATACATTTTGGTAGCTCCTCCTCATTTTTGCCAGGACCGGCCAGCTGGTAGTGGACGGCGGTAGCTTGACCCGCGTGACACGGAAGGCGAGCTCGTCATCGGTGTCACTGTCATCGTCGGTGCACCCGCCCCCCCGGGAGCCACGCGAAGTCTCCTGCGAGACCCCTCGCGAGCCCAGACGTGATAAGCGCTTCTCGCACGACTCTGGCCTGTCAGATGGCAGCTACGTGCGCAGGAGACATCGGCCGCACAGGTTTGCTCCTCTTTCTAACAGATTAAATTCGACTGACTGAGTCCTCCCTTCTCATGCTCTGCTTTCGCCTTATCGAAGTGGAAGGTGAAACCACCGGGAATCGAAGGGTTTCATACTAAACCGGTTGATCATTTTAGACGATTACGAAAATGATATGTCATAATAAAAGTGAAAATTAGAATGTTCAATAAACGTTAATTTTGAGGTTTTCAAGATACAAGTGTCTGGCTGACTTCGTATGAAAACCTCAAAATAAAATGATACTTTTCAACAGACATTTAGACATTTAATTTATTAAGGTATTAATATTTTTCGCACACTTAAACTTAAGCCATACTCGTATATATCTAAATCTTTTCTCTTAGTGTTTTCTTTTGAGTTACCTACCTTATATTCTATTTAAAAACTGAAATGGCCTTAGATAATGTTACAAGTCCAGCGGTTTCTAGTTTTTCATTATTTAATCACGTAAACCATTCTTATTTGAAACACAAAGGTAAGGAACCTTACAAAATAATAATTCTATTTATTCTATTTGAATTTAAACTGCGTTTTTAATTCGTTGTTTATTCAAGTGCACCTGAAATGTGACTTTGAAATTTAAGTTTGATGTTGCGTAAGAACTACTGTTACGATACGTGAAATAGATAAGTAGGTATTCTGCTTATCACGAGACACGGCGAACCCCCCACCTGGTGGACCCACGACCTGGTGCAAGTTGCAGGAAATTGGATCCATTGGATCCGATTGGAGAGCGTCGTGGCCTAGTGGTTCAGTACCCGAACTCAGTTTTTGGATCGTGTGGTCCCGAGTTAAAATCTGGACTGAACCAAAATCTTTGTGTTCATTGTTAAATATCCGACTTACTCTCCGGTGATGACAACATCGATAAAAAACCAAATCAACCCGGATAACGGCGGAAGGCTCACCACCTACCACGTTAAGTTCTAATACCATTACCTAGTGAAAAGTGGACTTATGAGTGTTTCGTCACCCTGACGACTCAGTCAGCCTCTGACTACCCCGTTTGGGAAAAAGTCGTGATGGTATGTTGATGTTGGATCCAAAACAGCTCAAAGCCGTTCGCTGTGGCGATGGGTGAGGCGAAGCATCATGCCCAGCAGTACACTTCTGAAGGCTTTTGTTGAAGAGGGTGATCATAGTTGGCTTGCAAGCGATTCAACCAGTTACTTATGGAACCCTGGCCTATTTTGTGGGGTTTTAGCACTATTTTATAATAAAACTAGAAATCAATTAAGACCACACGATTCAATTTGACGGCACGATTGGCGTAATGTTTCTCGCCTTGACTTAGTGGTGTCGCGGGTTCGATTCCCGGTCGGGTTAGTGTAGATATTTTCTAAATTGGCTTTGGTCTGGGTGTGCTGGGAGACGCCCCTGGCTTAATTCCTTGTGGTACCTCGTAACAGTCGTAACACGAGAGGTAGGTTTATCCCTACTTCGAGACCATTACAAGTGGTGTGTTGTCTGGCGCATATTCATTCACACATCGACCTACCAGAGAATGTAACAACTCTAAAGGCGAAGGTTTCAGCCCTTTTAACAGTAACACCTTTCGCCTGAACTTGTGTCGTAGACATTAGTTTCTAGCCCGAATTGTATGCCTACTCCACTGAGAATAGAGCAGCCGCACCTTATAAGTACCGCCGCTGTATTTGGTTGTTTTTTTTGTAATGATGTTTGAAATAGAGTTACTAATTATTATTGAGAATTAAAAAGCATGAGGACACTATTTGCATATCTTATGTGGTAGAGCCTAGCTACAGTCTAACTGGAGCTCATAAATGGGCTGGCTCAACCGGTGCAATACCACACTCCTGCAAAATACCAGCGTGAAGCAGAGATTACTCTCTGTGTTTCGTTCAGGTCAGCATGAGACCCGGTAGCCCCAACCATCTAAAAGGCAAGCAACGCATCGGTGACACCTCTGGTGTTGCAGTTCTCCATGGGCGGAGGTGATCACTCTCCATCAGGTGACCTTCTAGCTCGTTTGCTCCCTATTACATAAAAAAAAAAAATCGACAGATTGATAAAACATGTGTTTAACATTTCTAATTTAAAGATCGATTGTACCTACCATGTTATCTACAAATAAATAAGTATTCTATTATATTCTATTCTTAACCTTAGGAAAGAAACGTGGCCAAGAGTATAAAACGGAACAGCCAAAGAAACCGCGGAAAGTGAGTTTAGAAAAAGAAGGACGCCATTGCAACGCCTACAATTAATGTAGCGAAGACTTGACTTTATTTACCCAGCAGCGGTACAGTTTAAGGCTGAAGGCCTATTCAGACCTAAGCGGTGTTAGCTACCGACTGCGGCAGAAAAAACCGAGTGGATACGTGGTAATATACTGTTTACACCTAAGCAAATTTCGCTATGCTTGTGGGTACAGAATACTGCGCGGTATTCGCTCAGGAAGGTAAGAAGATAAGCCGCGTCGACTGGCGAATACCTGAGCGCAATCCACGCGGTATGTACTTCTACCCACAACGGCAGCGAATACCGCTCGGGTTTGAATAGCCGCGGAGCTTCATACTCAATCCCAAAACCACAACCCGCGCGGTATGTACCTACCTCACAGCGGCAGCGAATACCGCTCAGGTTTGAACAGGCCTAAATTATTTCACTTTCTATTCCCAGACGCGCGAGCTTCACCGCGGACAGACGCGCTCGCGAGCCTGTCCCCGCGCGCGCGTCCGGCTCGTCGTCGTCCCGCGCGTTCCGCAGCGCGTGCGCACGCACGCTGCGCGACCAGCAGCACGCCATCGCGCGCGTCGCGCAGCTGTGCGAGCGGCTGGAGCGCAGGGAGCAGACCACAGGGGTAATGAGGCTTAGTTCAGATTGATGCGCGTTAAGGAGTTCAGTGCAGTTGCAGTTCCACATGAACTTAAACTCAAATATGTATAAAGAGGAAAGATTTGTTTGTTAACTCAAAACAAAAAGCAGCACTTTTAAATAGTCAAAAAATATACTAAAACAACAACATACCATCACGCCTTTTTCCCAACGGGGTAGGCAGATACTACATCTTTCCACATGCTACGGTCCTGGCACACCTCTTGTGCTTCTTCTACTCTCATTAATTCTTTCATACATGCTCGTCGGTTATGGGAACTCGTGACCTGACCTTTTCAGAGCACGTCTTGGACTTGTCCTAAGTACGTCCGTCTAGGCCTTCCCTTTCCAACAGCTCCATCTACCCTCGCCTTGTAAATTTGTTTCGTTAATCGCTTTTCATCCATCCTTTGCATATGCCATGGTTTTTGTCTTACCCACTCACGTTAACTTTTATACCTCTCGCTTCTAACGACGCATTCATTATCTAATGTTACCATTTCCTGCAACTCGTCGGCCGACGACGCTAGTATGACTTGGTCATCAGCGTAGAGAAGACATTTAACAAGCAACCCATCTATTCTCAGTCCATAATCACTGTCTTTCAGATCTGTCTAACATAGGTTGAACCGCCATGAATAGGTTGAACCGCCATGGGGACGCTCCACAACCCTGTCTAACCCCTTCATGGATGTCAAACCAGTCAGTGTACGCCCCGTTTATTCTGACGCAAGCACTGGAACACTCATAGAGAGATTTCAGCGCTCGTATCAGACAGCTGCTCACCCCAAGCGCGGAAAAAGACAACCACAACTTATTCCTTTTCACATGATCATAGGCTTTTTCTAGGTCCAAGAAAATGCAATAGATTTTTTGGTTTTTGGCCAATTTTTTTTCCGCTACGCAACGCAAGGAAAGAACCTGATCCGTACATCACGTTCCCTCTCTGAATCCCGCTTGCGCATCCCAAATCTTTTCTTCAGTCTCTTTCACAATCCTATTAATCAACACCTTAACATACAGTTTGCCTGTATATATACTGAGAAGGCTGATTCCGCGGTAATTTTTGCAGTCCTGTGGTGAACCTTTCTCTTTGAAAAGCGGCACGATCACGGCCTTGCACCAATCTCCTGGTACCTGGCCGGCCCTCCAACACCAATTAAAAGGCTATACTAAAACATAGACATAAATACCATAATAATGTGAGTACAAACATAATGCCACTCTACCACCGCGTCGGAGTACTCTTTTGAACTTGTTGTGGTTTTATATAATCTCTAGCTAGAGTGTATAATTACTTGGAATAATATTATCTTTACGCTCGTACATCTGACATTAGCCTTATACAAAAAACTTAATTTAGAACGTCTCCATGATGGAGTGGTAACAGAACTCGGCCCGAATTCCGGTGGGTTTGAATTCCATGTCGAAGAAAGTGTGATTTAGCCCTTTTCGTAACATTCGAACCACTTGGAAAGCTTTGTGATTAAGTCTAACCACCACCCTACTTGATAAAATTATGGACGTCTTTGCCCAGCATAAAGACAGAAATGCTTATAGTTGGTACTTTACTTACTATTTCGTGATAATTTTTAAAAACTGAACCACTTAATTCCGAATGTTTTACGATTCCAGACCACCGAGACTAGCGTCTCCTCCAGCAGTCGCAGCACTGCCGATCCGAAGAGGAAGGAGAAGCATCGGGTAAGGGATATTCAATCAGTTCAATGTGCATGGTTGTAGCTGATGGGCGATGATTTAGTTCGTGGATTCAGTGAAGACTAATGCAGTAGATAACAGAAAAAGTTTGTACAAGTTACGTCATTTTTTGAGCAGTTGGAAAAATAGTTTGTTTTGTGATCTGTGAGGCCTCAGCCTCGAATTTTGCGCTTGCCCGCCCCCGCGCCGCGGTGCACTCCAGTCTAGCGCGCCCGCCGCCGCTGCCGCCCCGCTGCCTGCAAAATTCGAGGCTAAGGCCTGCGTGATACGATGCCTAGCGCTTTCTTGGCTTACATAATCCTCGATCCTTCTTAATTATCATACTCTAATACGTATGCCCGGAACCAGAAGTAAGTACCTACCTACTTAAATTTGACCACAAAACAAAGAAGCAAAATAATCTGCCATCTAAACCACTATTTCCAGAAATGACATGATTAGCAAGCATTGTATCACGTTTCATTCCCTACGCGGTGACATGGACTACATCTTTCCACTTGCTGCAATACTTAAAACACATTCTCCGCTTCTTCATACATTCTGGTCGATTTTATGTCAAGAGGAAAAATTATTTCTAAGACATTCTAGAACTTGTTCAAGTTATGTTCTTTCGTTCTTGCTGCTCTTTTTCATACCAGCAAAGATAGCACAAAGAAGTAGTAGTTATTTAAGGACTTTTAAATGATTGTTTTCTAGGCAGAAGAATGCAAAACCTACAAAATAATAATGACGAAACTGGACGAGCTGAACCGCATGCTGGCGGTGCGCGGGCGCAGTCCCCCGCCACTGCACCCCCGCGCCCCCCGTGCGGCCCTCGTCGACCCCGCCGTCCCCGCCAGCGACACCGTCTCTGACTCCGTGTCAGTCTCCGACAAGGTGGTCGCTACTGAGCCTGAACGGAAGACTGTGATTGCTGCACAGGTATCTATGTCAGACCTAAATAAACACTTGAGTGAAAATACGGAACACTGACAAAGCTACGATAACCACATTTTGACGTTTTCACTACTACGCGTGTGTGGTGTGCGTGAACACTGTTCTACTCCGTAGGTACGCTGTACGTGACGAGGCCGCCCCACCCGCAGGTGTAGAAGTGTCTCCTTGACCTGCCACACGTTTTTTTCTTCACTAGCTCTCCCTCAGCGGCTTTGCCCACGTAGACTGTCATTCCCTTCAAAATATATCCTAAATGAAAAAAATATATAGCCTAGGGTCATGTAGCTTTATATTGGTGAATGAATTTTTAAAATCGGCTCAGTAGTTTCGGAGCCTATTTAAACAAAAAAAACAAACAACTTTTTTTCTTACCTCTTTATAATGTAACGATGCCGTTTCCTTTCAGTCTCGTGGACGTTACAACCTCCACGATCGCTGGAAACTTCATGGTTTAACTGCTGGCCATTAAAAGTATTTTGTACTTGTTTTCAAATTTGATTCAATTCGATTTTTGTTTCGCATTGCATGCGCAGCTTTTTTGATTCAGTCCTACCAAAACCATCGTACTGAACAGTTTGTGAGCATTTTACCAGATTACCAGTTTAACTAGTATAACTTACGTGATGGTGTATTTTTAAATACTCTAAATAACCAATTTTGTAAACAGTTAAAACAGTTATAAGTAACAGGAACCCGTGTATCGGGGTAAGCATATCATACCTATTTACTTACCTATTACTATTAGATAATCTATTAACTAGGACTCTCTGTATTCATTTATTGTTATTTTGTTACAGTTCTTCTTTCCTACTAATACTTTTATCCTATTTAATAAACAAGTCACTGGATTGGCTGATCTTTTATTAACTATTCCACAACTACATCTACTCCTAAATATTGTGTGACGAATCCCGGCGCTCCGGCTCCTGTATTGCTGGCCAGCATCGAGGATTCCCGTTATATGAAAGTATAGGTAGGAAAGAAGAACTGTAACAAAATAACAATAAATGAATACAGAGAGTCCTAGTTAATAGATTATCTAATAGTAATAGGTAAGTAAATAGGTATGATATGCTTACCCCGATACACGGGTTCCTGTTACTTATAACTGTTTTAACTGTTTACAAAATTGGTTATTTAGAGTATTTAAAAATACACCATCACGTAAGTTATACTAGTTAAACTGGTAATCTGGTAAAATGCTCACAAACTGTTCAGTACGATGGTTTTGGTAGGACTGAATCAAAAAAGCTGCGCATGCAATGCGAAACAAAAATCGAATTGAATCAAATTTGAAAACAAGTACAAAATACTTTTAATGGCCAGCAGTTAAACCATGAAGTTTCCAGCGATCGTGGAGGTTGTAACGTCCACGAGACTGAAAGGAAACGGCATCGTTACAAGTATAAGCATATTAAGCATAGATGAAACCATAGTTTAGCTTTACATAAACGCTCTGTAGGTAACCACAAAACGGAAAACCGCGGAACCGAAGTGGAAGACAGTCTGTAGCTCGTCGCATCTCGTTGAGCGAGCGGTTGGTAACGAGACGATCGGCACAGACGCAGAGCGAGCGAGCCAGCGAAACGAGCGGAACGAGCGAGCAGACGAGCAGCCGCGCCGCTCGACGCGTCTCAGCGCGCTGCGAGCGGTCACCAACGCCCACGCACTTGACATAGCGCCGAGAGACGCTGTGCCGAGGAAAGCTAAAGGAGATTGTCCAAATGTGCTTACCGAGAGGTAGAAATAGTTATCTGAGAATTAGATTGAAACAGCATTTCCTTCTGTTTCAATTCTTTAAGTTAAAGTAAAAGTTTTCGTAAGATCTACGTCAATTTTTCACTTTTGGTTGGAAAGTACCTATATATTATATACTGTAATTTGCTAATTATTTTGGATTTCTGTTAGTAAGTTATGATTTAAATACACTATGGACAAGTTAGTTTAGTGGACCAAAACTTAAGAAACAATTCCTAAAAGCTTTGAAAATTGGTTCGTACTCGTAGTTACTCTGCCCCATCGATATAACTGCTGACAAAAGTTGTTTACTTGATGAACGTACAAACTACTCTAGATAATTATCTTGTCGTAGCGTGATGAAGTGTGAGTCTAGCAATGACGAGGACAGTTCCAGCGCGTGTGACGCACACTGCGGATTTGATCTGGATAACCCAGTGCATGTGAGTACAAGTAGACAATATAGCAGCTGTATTTTAGTTATAGTTCCACTGTTGGGCAAAAGAGCAAAATTTCGCATAGCAATCTCTCATCATCGACAGCCTTCAGAACTCCACTGCTGGACATAGGCCTCGCCAATAGAACGCCACAGCGTCACCCCCTAGGCGTCACCTCCACGAGCAGTGTCTCGCGGTGATATCATCGTCGTGCCACGTATATTTCCATACGCACTCACAGTGATCACGGCGATATTATTGCGGCGAAGGAGCGAGTGGTTGAATACGAGTAAAAATGTCAACGTATCATCGCGCGTCTTATTCAGAGTAGTGTCTATCGCCTTACCTAAGTTCGCTTTCACATGTATTACCGCATTTTATTGCACCGCACTAATCCAAGTGCTGTTGCCTGGCGGCAGCGCCGCTGTCTTTATAATGTTTTTTTTTTTAAATGGGTTTGCGTTTGGCCTCAGTCTCGCCTGGTGGTAAGCGATGACGAGGCCGATGGTGGTACACGCTTACCCAGAAAATGTCTATTCACTCTGGCCTTGAAGACACCAAGGTTGTAAGTATCCAGAAACACAGACGCAGGGAGAGCGTTCCACTCCCTAGCGGTGCGTAACAGAAAAGACGAAGCAAACCGTTGGGTACGGACTGTCGGAAAGTCAACCACATGGGGGTGGAAGCTCTCCCGGCGTCTAGTGGTCCGGTGGTAGAAAGTAGACGGTGGTATCAGGTTGTGTAGTTCCTGCGCACACTCTCCAAAATACACCTTACAGAAAACCTATAGACAGGCGACTTTACGCCGATGCTCCAAACTCTGAAGTTTGGTTCCAACGAGCGCATCGTCGCCTATGAGTCTCCTAGCCCTTCGGTCCACTGAGTTCATTGCATCCAACTGGTACTTTGCAGAGCCATCCCACAGGTGGCAGCAGTACTCCATACACGACCGAACTTGTGCTTGATACAAGTGGAGCAGCTTTTCCGGTGTGAAGTATCGCCGAACCTTAAAGAGGATACCAAGTTTTTTGGCAGCGGTTTTTGCTTTCAACTCAATAGAGCTACCAAAGTTAAGGTTGGAAGAGAGTTCCATACCTAGGAGCTCGAGGTGGTAATGTCTGCGTGATGTGTGTTCGAATGCCTTTGCGTTCGCTGCTACCGCGCTGCAGACGCCTTGAGAGGATACGGCACGGTCGAGATAAAAATATATTGCTGTCTTTTGCAAACCTCGAGCCCCCCGCAGAGTGCGATAAAGACAGATGCAAATCGGACCGAAATTACCTATTAAAAGTTCACAAAATCGACTCATAATAAATAATTAATTAATTTAAAAAAAGAACACATAGAGACATGCCAATAGTGGCAATAGATTTTCTGAGAAAAAGTTATTCGTCTACTAGCATTAACTAGGGAGGAAACAGGGGACTACGTTTGTATGGAAAAACGGCGCTTCTGTATCCTCTTAATGTGAAAGTGGTCCTACGAAACTATTTTCAACGACAACCGTTCCCAACATAAATGTGAAATGAGAGCCAAATTTAATATTATGATATATGCCTTGGTTGTTGACTTAAACGACAAAAGGAGTCGGTTTAATTTAAAGTTCCATGGTCAAAGCATGGTCTGGCTTGGCTAGTTCTCATATACGAATTAATATTAAGTATCTAAAACAGTAATAAAGATAGAGCCTTATGTTCAATGGCTAGTTTCTACCAGCAAGCCATATTTTAAAATAAGACCTTACGGTGTAATTCGTAGGTAAATGAAAACTAGCCAAGTCAGACCTTAGGCTTCAATTTATTATCCTACTGACCTTTGAATTTGTTGGGATTTCATTACTTTTTGTACAGAGATTAATCATTAAGCAGCTAAAAAATTAACACCGCCCATTTAAAACTTTTGACGGCCGTAATTTACCGACATCTATGTTTTATTTTTGTAAGTGTGTGATGCAATGCGTCCAGCTTATTAAATATGATTCATAATATCTATCTGAGCTCAACTTATACTGGAAGGGTCAATATTTTTGAAACATATATTTTTTTATTTTGATGATAAAAATTTGCTTGTCCACCGACTTCAAAAAAAGGAGGAGGTTCTCAATTCGACTGTATGTTTTTTTTCTTTTTATGTTTGTTACCTCTTAACTTTCGACTGGGTGAACCGATTTTGATCATTCTTTATTTATTTGAAAGCTTGTGCTTCCCGAATGGTCGCAGTTTTAATTTGGTCTAGTTGTGACAGTGGCATCCATAAGAAAACCATATAAGTCTTAAATCTGGATAGACAAAATGCGCGATAAATGGACCAATAACTTAATATTGCGCCAACCGATTTAGATAATTCTTTTTTTATTTGAAAGCTGATCCTGTCCGTGTGGTCCCATTTTAATTTGATCCAGTTCTGACAGTAGAATCCATGGGAAATCCATATAAGTCTTAAATCTAGATAAACCATATGCGCGACAAATGGACGATTATCTCATCACGCCAACCGATTTCGATGCTACTTTTTTTATTGGAAAGGATATACTTCAAAGGTAGTTTGATGAGAGTTTGGTTAGGTTCTGATTATGGGATCCATGAAAAAGTAACAGAACTCTTCAATTCTTAGGAGCCATTGGTCGATACTTTTTCGATGCATAAAATAAATAAGAACTATTCACTGAAAATCAAGAAATAAACAAAAAAATTTACAAAAAAAAACTTAAAAAAAACTATTCTAATACAAAGCACTAAAAAGTAAAGAAATAATTGCCTATTCTTCTAAAACTTATACGATAATATAATATAGGTACAATTATTGTTATTGTTGGAGTCGGTGTCAGCCAATGTAGGCTTGTAACTACCTACCTACATACGTAAACGTAATATGTAAGAAATAGGTATATTGCTATTAGGTAATTCCTTGGCTGACACCGACTCCAACAATAACAATAAGTGTACCTACATTATATTATCGTATATGTTTTAGAAGAATACGCGATTATTTCTTTACTTTTTAGTGCTTTGTTTTAGAAGATTTTTTTTTGGAGTTGGTTTTTTTTTGTAAAAATTTTCGTTTTTTCGGATTTTTTCCTGTGTTCACTCAACCACCTATCTGGATCTCAAATTTGGACTTTCAATGTCATTTTGAACTAGGTTAGAATTTTGATCTACAGGTCAGTCAGTCACAAAAAATTACGATTTTTGGACGTTAAAATCTAAATAACCGTTTGCGGTGTATTCATGAAATTTGGAATACATAGATATTTATCTCGCAAATCTCAATAGATAAGCCAAAGACATGTTTATGTGAAATAGTTTTAGAGTTATGAGGGGGTTAACAGTGGCTCCAAATTAATGGTTCGTGTACCTAACATTACACACGGTGCTGCTCGCCAGTTCTGTTAGCTTGAACTTGGCTTGACACGCTACCGCCTGTCTAGATCTCACTCGCTCGTGGAGATGATGCTTTGATCACAAGCTCCTTTTCCTTCAGAAAAACAAGCTTCATCCTATTATATAAAGATTCGCTATCAAATTGATCTGTCCTTAATTACTTGGTCGTGCAGCTATACGCGCAAGCGAAGCGACTCCAAGCGCTGCACGCGACGACGCACCGGCGCGCGCTCAGCGCCCGCTCGCTGTCGCCGCCTAGCGCGCGCGCGCGCGCTCGCTCGCTGTGCGGTGCGTGCCGCGGCTACTGGCGCGCGATCAGGCGCTGTCTCGCCGCGCAGCTTTGCGTGCCTAGTGATTGTGTGTGATTTGTTTTGAATAAAGTTTTTAGTTTTGAAGTTGTTTTTTATTATTATTAATGGACCTAATGCCAAGACGCATTCTCTACTAGTCAACCACACGATCAGACAGAAATATTACAGGTTATGCGAAAGAAAATAGTTTTTATAACCGTAACTTGTGGCGGTTTAGAAAGCCAGTTTTCTAGAACTTACAGCAGCATACATGCAGAGAGCCTGATGGTAAGCGGTTACTCAAGAACAGATCAATCTTTTAGATATATTCCTGAATACAAGACTGAGATTGCTTTTCTAGCAGAGATGTGCGTGCGTACTACGTTGCTGTGGATGCGTTTGTTATGCACCAGCAATCATAACTATTCGTTCGCTTAGCATAGCACTGCAATGGTGGAAACGGGTTCTACAAAGCTGTTTGATAAAGGAAAGGGTGCGTACGACTGCTGTACATGTGTGAAATGGATTCGTGCAGTGAGTGCCTTCCCGACTAACTCTACCTACATCGCAAAGTTCGAGCTGCGCATCTCCGTTGCACAGCCACCTCCCGGTGGCGCATTTTCGTAGCACATCTAACTTGCTTCGTTAGCAGCATAGCTTCAGTGGAAACGGTCTGATAGTTTCGTAGCTTAGCTTTCACATCCTTGCAGCATATCTGCATAGCACATCTCTGGTGAAAAGCAGCCTTAATATTTATACCCCCTTAATCAGAAAAACTAAAGCAACAAATATCCTCCTATCCTGATTAATATCCCTGTGTTACGAGGTACCATACAAGAAAATAAGCCAGGGGCGTCTCACAGCACACCCAGACCCGAGTCAATTCAGAAAAGATAGTTTCCTGAATTGACACGACCGGGAATCGAACCCGGGACACTACGGAAATCGAGGCGAGAAACCGTGCTACAGCGCACTACGCCAATCGTGTCGTGGCCTTAAGATTCCTACATACTAGGTTGACTGGCCTATTGGCGTTACGAGTAGAAGTCCTGCATTTAGTCAGCTAGCACTCAAGGTTCACATCGAACCCCATTCTGTTGGACAATAGAGCAAGAGACATCTTTCTTTGCATGGTATTCAGAATATTTTTGCCGTAGTTGATGAACTAAATAGGTACATAATGTAAAGTAAAAGTAAAAAATCATTTATTCATTTATTTCATAATTTCATAATTTATTTATTCGCATATCACATTGCTTAACAAAGGTGACAAAGAAAGTATACGGTCTACATGTGACGCCCTGCAAGGGCATAGCAATAGTTCAGTAATTTAAGCTTGTACGAAGCACATATGACACGTCAAAAAATAAGTATATAAAAATAATAATAATAAACGTAAATAAAATAGTACATATCGTGAATATACATAATGTGAATCTACCACCGGTTCGGACGTTGTTTCTTATCGAGAAGACTTCGGGCAAGAAACTCGATAGTTACTCTTTTGAACTTTGTTTGTTTTACAACAAATAAATTCAGAGTACAGTCAATGAGAGTACAAAAAAGAATACAATATTGAGCAGAGAAGCAGATTATTTCTACTATGACCACAAACTCTTGTCGTTCAAGTAATCCTCTACATTATAATAACCTTGTTTCATTAACTTTGCTTTAATTGCAGACTTGAACTTGTGAAGAGGTAGATAGACAAGAATTTGAGGTATTTTGTTAAAGTATTTTACAGATTGACCCACAAATGAGTGTCCCACCTTGTGTAGCCTAAGACTGGGAGCTTTCAATTTATTTTTATTTTATGTACCTAAACTACGAACACCTATCCATTCGCTTTTGGTAAGCTTTCAGGCGAAGTTTACACGTACGGACGACGGGCACCTCTTTGCTCATCCTTGGAGAAAACTTGACAGAAGACAAGCTTCACTCAACGCTGGCTGTATTACGAAAAAAGTTCAACTGACAGCAAGTCAGAAACAGAACAATTGAATCTTCGGCCATGTCACCAGCAAAATTAACAGCAAACCACAAATTCAACAACAATATGTAGTGATAGGTACCGAACTCACTACACTCAACAAATATGAAGAATACACAATCTGGACTCTGGTTGCTTCTTTGTCTACTTATTCAGGTTAGTCACTGAATGACGCCTAAGTTTTTGGCTTCCCTGTATTTCCAGTGTGGAATACTGAAGTTGTCAACCTATCTTACTAGCAGGTATCCAGTACTTAAGTCCAAATTTTGTGTAGAAAACAAAGTTATAAGTTGTGGTACCTTCACTGAATGTCCCTTTAAAATATGTCAGTGGAACTCGGTGACTACTAGAATTAGACTCCGTGCTGTTTTCCTGTTGCTGAGTGAGATAGCCAGGGCTTATCTAGGACTTGTTGTGTTGACCGTGATTCACCACTGACTGTCATATTGCTGTCTGTTCAACAGTTGCCTTAATAAAGGCGAGAGCGATTCCTGTGGTATGGCACATCAGATAACGACATACCAGCAGAATAACTAGCATATGGAAGCTGTTACATTGCAAAAAGAAAGATATCTTTCCTCTAACATATGCATCACTCCTTGTGTTTTAGGTAGTTGGCTCTCTGGCTTGCAGAGGCAGTAAGCCTAAGTGCCGTCCCCCGCGCTGCCCCGGCGGCTGCAGGCCTAGGTATTGGTAGAGACCAGCCTCTGTCAACTTCTAGCCCTAGACTGGGACCGGATCGTTATCATGGTGAGTGTTGCAGAATATCTTGGAGTTGGACAGATACTGTATTTCCGTTTCGCTTCAAACTCAAATAATTTATTGAAATAGACTGTATCAGTATATTCAAATCGTCAAATTTACAGCAAAATATACTAAATAATAGACCTAATAAATACCATAATAATATGGATTGTATAAATACACAGTTTGCAGACATAATGCGACTCTACCACCGCGTCGGAGTTGTTTCTTCGCCGACGATGTCGCTTCACAATATACAAAGGTTTATTTATGAGGATCAATCTTACCATGGCGCTTCCGTTGCTCGCCAAGCAAGGTTTTGGCGCCACCCACTGATGGCGGAACAACCATCCGATGCAGACGATCCGACATTCAGGCGCGAGGTGCTTCCCACATTCGTCTACATGTCTGCCAAGCGACACATCCGATTATTAAGCGGTTGCCTACAACATGTGGTCTGTGCCCGTTGTTGTGGCTCCTACACAACCCACCTATATAGACAGCTAAGTGACACACAGACCACAGATGCCTGTGGGCGTGGCTATTATTTCTGCGGCAGAATGTTTGTCGTACCATCCAGACGTGGAATACTTCCAGTTTTCTTCCTCTTATAGTTCCGGGTTCTTCAAGCGGGGCGTGAAAAGGCATTTCTGCAGGCCATCAAGATGAGAATGGCCAGCACAGTGATTCCTTTGCATTACTGTGATTGTCAGCCTCATATTTGGTCCTCACGACGGCTTTTCATCAGGTGGAGTGAGGTCATCTTGACCGGCAATATAAAAAAAATGGGAATTTTCTTTAACGATCCATCATTTTGTCTCTAAAAGCAGTATTTGGTGTAATAGGAGCTGTGGTCCCTGGCGTACTGCGTGTGCTGGTGGCTGGTGAGCGTGGCGGCGGGCGCAGCCGCTTGCGCCAAGAAGACCATCTGCCGCCCGCCACCCGGGGGCAAGCCCGGCTGCGGCGGCCGTGGGAAATGGTAAGGAGCACCTTTCAATATTTTACCGTTCTATCAAATTTCATGCGTGTGTTTCATACGCTTCCGTGGCAGAGTGGAAACAGCGTTTAAGTCTGGAGGTCTAGGTTCGAAGCCCTGGTCAGGGAGTGTTTTTTGATCACCATCATCCCGTATTTGGGAATTTAAGATTGGTGATTTAGCCAATACCCACCCATCCTCTGTAACGAAGACTCCATGGACGAGTGGGCACTTCATCCGGGTGCTTGGGCACAGAATAGGTAAAAGAACTCCGGCTTGGGTCGAATCTCATTCCATCCATTGTAGCGAGCGAAGACTTGACGCCTCGTGGTGTGGGCGCAGAGTTCGGTGCGTAATCCGGATACCTGGGTTCGAATCTCAGTTCGGGCAGTGTTTTTGATTTTTCGGAACATGGCCCGGGTTTGTGTTCACCAGGTCGTATTTGGCAAGCGTGGTGATAAGCGAATACCCATCCATTGTAGCGAAGACTTGATTTCAATTATCACTTTCGTGGAAAAACACCTGGGTACCACGGGCTTTTGCCAGAATTTGTACCTATGGGATTTCAGTAAAGCGCCTCCAGTGACTAAAAATGGAACTAAGAACTAAATATAAGTTGCTGTGGTTGACTACCTACCTCTCAGTTTACGGATGTAGAGATACAGGATATAGAAGCCGCTCGGGTAGCAGTGAGGGGTGGTGGGGTGGCATTGTGAATCCGACGAACTCAGCCATTTTTAAAGGGGTATTTTGGGGGCCCAGACCTCTTCTCTCTTAACCCCTTTCAAAGGCTGACTGGGGCAGTAAAAATAGAGCGGATGTTAACTCTCGAAACCCTAGCCAATAGTAACACGCAACTATTATTGTTCCTACACTTCAATTAAAAAAAGTAGTGACATTGGGGGCCCGTTCCATTCCGCTTTTCGCAGAGTAATTTTCACCCTCGTTGAATAGAGACAAAACGTGCAAAACCTGCGTCTGACAGCTGTCAGGTGAATTTCATCGGGCTCCAGACACCGGTAGAATTCGCACTTGTCAAGAGTGATAAACGTCACCCGAACCCGTTCCGAAACTGTCAGGTGACAGCTCGGTTATCTTCGATTTCACTCAAGGTCAGTTTGGAACGAGTTAGTGATTTTCACTCCTCAGAGTGAAATTCCACTCGATTTGGAACGCAGCCTAGCACTCGTCTTAATAAAATGATAGATGATAATGATTGATGTAATTTTCTACATATAACATGTCAGGCACCTTAATTTGACATGTAGAAACAACAGTATTGCTCTCAACTAGGTGCCGAGTGGTCCCAAGTGAGGCCTCGCGCTATCCATTAGTTAGGCGATCCGCGCGCTCGAAATTATATAAAAAGATAAATAATAATTGTTTGATTACCTTCAATCGGGCTTTCATCTTTTCAGACCTCAAACCAGCCACAACATTGCTGTCTAAACCATCCCCTACAAGCTTCATGATGCTAAGTACAGAATGAACTGAAGAATCGAACAAATTAACTGCCAAGAAACAAAACACGAAACAAACACTGAAGAAAAGTTTGTAAATTACATTTAGTAAATTTAATTTAGGTTGTCATGAATAAAACAGTGAATATTTTATGTTTTTTTTTATTTTTTCCTTAAAAAATAAGCTCCTTAGACCACCACATCAGTAGTTCCTGAAACAAACAGAAAACATGATAAGCAAATTGGAATAAAACTGCTGTTTCAAAATCGTATCTTGCTAATACGATGTATCTATACTAATATTTTAAAGAGGTAAGCGTTAGTGAGTTTCTATGTTTGGGACAGGTTATCTCGGAGACTACTGAACCGATTTCAAAAATTCTTCCACTGTTAAAAAGCTACATTATTTATTATTGCTACAGGCATATATTTGATTTGAGATAATTTGTTCAGATTCAGATTCATTTATTCGCTCGAAAAGTGGTACAATAGTTGGTATAAATAGCAAAGTCCGCACAATTCACCAAAACAGGCATGCAAATGTTACATATAAAATTCATAAGTTCTTATAAAATACAATACTTATTATCTTGTGCGTTATCATAATCATATTAATTGGTAAATAAATTACAAAATATGTCATTTCATTTTAATCAAATTCAACATACAGTGACACACAAAACGAATTTACTCAAACACATACATTAAACATTCTAAATTTCCATTACACTTTATTAAATCAAATCAAATCAAATCCAATAATATTTATTCACATAAAATACAGTGGTGGTGATTTTAAGCGTCTATTTTGTCAAGCGCAGGGCATGTGAATGTCAGATGAAACAATGCAAAATTATTAGGGAACTTTTGTGTCACAATTAATTATGTTATGTCAATTTTAGAAGCTAAATATTCCTTGATAGAGTAAAAGCATTTCATTAATAACCATTTACGCAATTTTATTTTGAACGTGGATAATCCAAGCTCTCTTAACTTGGGTGGTAGCTTATTATACACTATAATACAATTTGGATAGCAGTTTCTTTTGTAATATTGTGTGTGCATACTCGTACTAGGCAATATCAGTCTACCATGGTGTCTCACTAGTTTACAGTTATTTGTATTTTTAGCTTGGAATATGTTTGGGTGTGTTTTAACGAATATACAACATTCTAAAATATACATAGAGGGGAGAGTAAGCAAATTCAATTGAGGAAATAACTGCCTACATGATGTCATTGGCGGAACATCGCAGATAGCTCGGATGCATTGCTTTTGCGATATGAAAGCTCTGTTTATATCAGTGGAGTTTCCCCATATTATTATACCGTACCTAAGATTAGATCCGACATATCCGTGATAGGCCATTAATGCTGCCTTTTGATTCACTTGGGTAGTCAACCGCCATAATGCATATGCAAACCTATTTATTTTATTGCAAATATTCTTAATGTGATATTTCCATGAGCATTGATTGTCGATTTCTATTCCTAAAAAAGTTACTGACTTTGAGTCTAATATAGGCTCATTATTTATGAAAACATTTAATTTATTTGATTTATGATTGGTATTATAAAAGTTTAGATATTTGGTTTTAGTAATACTCAATTGTAAATTATTGTTACTGAGCCATTTAGAAATATTATTTATAGTGTCATTAATTTCATCATTGAAGTTAAAGTTAGTTTTTTTAGTAATAATTACTGAAATATCATCAGCAAATAAGCTACAGTGGTGAGGCGTTACATTTGGTGAATCGTTGATGTAAATAATACATAGCAATGGCCCCAGGATGGTGCCTTGGGGGACTCCTACTTTATTTATAGCTAGTGTTGAGCTAAAAGATTTTTCCTCTTTGTTTTCATCTATATTTCTGATTTCTACACATTGACGTCTATTTTGTAAATATGATTTTATCCAATTCAATGCTACTCCTCTCAAACCATATTTTTCACATTTATACAAGAGAATATCATGTGAAACAAAGTCGAAAGCTTTGGTCATATCAAAAAACACCGCTACTGTGTCTATGTGTCTATCAATATTTTCAGTTACAGTCTTGATTAAATCAAACACAGCAAGCGCAGTGGACTTGCCTTTGCGGAACCCATTTTGTTCCTGCTTTAGTACATCGTGTTTTTTCAGAAATGCATAGATTCTCGCATGCATAACTTTCTCAAACACTTAGCTAGTATTGGTACTAAAGCGATTGGTCTAAAATTGTTTAACACATCTGTGTCACCTTTTTTGTGAATGGGTTTTATTAAAGATATTTTCAATATTTCAGGATATTTACCTTCATTTAGGGATCGATTAACAAGGTGCGATAATATATTTGAGAGGATTAACGCACAATATTTGTTTTCAATTTTGTTTCAGATCAATTGACACCTATTGAGTAATACGGAAAAAAAGCGCCACCGTAAGTCTTTTCGTGCGTGCGCTGGCCCCACTGTTGATTATACGTGCATACAATGTACTACAAAAAAATTTAACAAAAAAAAAAACAACTTAAAAAAAATATATTCTAAAACTTATACGATAATACAATGTAGGTAGAATTATTGTTATTGTTGGAGTCTGTGTCAGCCAAGGAAACACTACAATACCTAGCAATATACCTATTTCTTACATAATATCACGTTTACGTATGTAGGTAGATACAAACCTACATTGGCTGACACCGACTCCAACAATAACAATAATTGTACCTACATTATATTATCGTATAAGTATAGAAGAATACGCAATTATTTCTTTACTATAGTGCTGTTTTAGAATCGTTTTTTTTGAAGTTGGTTTTTATGTTAAATTTTTTGTTTATTTCTTGATTTTCAGTGAATAGTTCTTATTTATTTCATACATCGAAAAAGTATCGTCCAATTGCTCCTAAGAATTGAAGAGTTCCGTTAATTTTTCATGGATCCCATAATCAGAACCTAAGCAAACTCTCATCAAACTACCCTTGAAGTAAATCCTTTCCAATAAAAAAAGAAGCATCGAAATCGGCTGGCGTGATAATGAGTTGTTCATCCATTTGTCGCGCATATGAATTATCTAGATTTAAGACTTATATGGATTTCCCATGGATGCCACTGTCAGAACTGGACCAAAATAAAATGAGACCACACGGGCAGCATCAGCTTTAAAATAAATAAAGAATTATCAAAATCGGTTGGCGTAATATTGAGTTATTCGTCCATTTGTCGCGCATTGTGTCTATCTAGATTTAAGACTTATATGGTTTACTCATGGATGCCACTATCAGAACTAGACCATATTAAAAATGGGACCATTTGGGAAGCACCAGCTTTCAAATAAAAAAAGAGTGATCAAAATCGGTTCACCCAGTCGAAAGTTATGACGTAACAAACAAAAAAAACAGTCTAATTGAGAACCTCCTCCTTTTTTTGAAGTCGGTTAAAAATATAGGGTTTAGTGGATCCTTAGAGCAAGGTTACACGCTCAATTTAGCGTCAGTCTGGTCAGAATGATCGGAGAATGATCGTGTAACCCACGGATTGACAGACTGATGGCCCAGACTGATGAAAATTAAATACTTTAAATAATTTTGTCAGTCCGTTTTGAATGATGAAAGACTGATGGGAGACTGATCGTGTAAACCGCTCGTATCATTCTCGCGTCAGTCGTCAGTCACCGTCAGCGACGCAATGGAGAAAGACGCATCAAGCGACACAACTACGAGCGCGCCGCAAGCGCAGCCGCCTCCCCCCCTGCCCCCGCCGCCACCGATTAAGCTCGAAAAAGAGTTTATTATAACTTTTGAGTCCTAGCCCATTTTATGGGACAAAACACACACCAATTATAGTAATAAATATTAAAGAAATGATGCGTTGCAAAAGCTTGCTTATAAATATTTTACGTAAAAAGTCTATTTGTTAACCTGCGAAACTGAGTACTGATAAATTGACAACTGACTCTCAGGCCGAGATCTATAGTCGTTACTTAGCTTAATCTTAGACTTAACTTACCGAAATGAAACTTATAGTCAAGCTTGCGGCGCTGTCTTAGCTCACGCTAAGCAAAGTCCAAGTCTGCGAGATCGACGACTTACCAAAAACTTAGAATATTAACCGTACAAAAATTTTGTTCAAAAGCCTACCAAAATCGGAAGCTTGGAGGCGATTTTGACAGTTCATAGCTGTCGTCGATTGGTTTGCGTTCCATTTCACATGAGAAGGAAATAAAAGAACTATTAAAAAGCTTTCCGATTCAATTAACTGGATAAAAACGTCAGTTTCATGGTTTTTGTTAAATGTTCGAATATAATTTAATAATATTTCTTGATTATTCACCAATAATAACCATTCATATTTATTTTTATCCGGAGAACGAAAGAGCAGTTTAAACTTGTATCGGAACGTGGTGAGATTCATTGGCTAAGCCTGTGCTCAGGCTACACTTTGCATGATAAGACTATAAATTTCAAATCCAAGTTTAAGCTAAGTTCACACTAAGGTAAGTTCGGCGTGAGTTTTGGCTGAGCAAAGCGTAAGTCGGGACTATAGATCTCGGCCTCAAAAACCGCTACTAACTTACTTTTTTACAGTCAGCTGTCAATCTAGATTGATTGTGTAACCGTGAAAATCATCCATCATTCTGGGGTCAGTCAAGTCAATCCAGAGTGATAAAACTGAACTAATGCCAAACTGAATGTGTAACCTTGCTCTTATAAAAGCATACAGTGCAGTTGTATAGTGTGATTGTGTTTCTGTGTTTCGTGACAGCGCAATGTAAGCGGTGATGACGTACGACTCGCGAGTTCAAACTGCAGCACCAAAATAATAATTATAGTATTTGTCTATTATTTAGTATATTTTTTGACTATTTAAAAGTACTGATACTGAAATAGACTTATATTTAAATAAAGATAGTTGAGTTTGATACATCTATCTTTCATACATAAGTAGCTATAAGGTAAATTAAAAATAATGTTAATTAAAAGGTAGATCTTGAGAATTATTACTACACAAGCATATCAATCCTCCTGACTAAAAGTTATTTTATCATCGAGAGAATTTCACGGAGATAAATTTTGTACTTTCCAAGAGATTAATTGGATTAATAGATTCTGATTTATCGTTAAATTTAAAAATACACACGCAAAATTATTAAAATATATAAAAGCGAAAGGTCACTTCATCACGACATTTCAGAAACTGCAAGTGCTAGTTTAAAATTTTGCATGGCGGTTCTTTTCAGGATGTAAGATGTGCTCACTAAGGGTTTTGCGAAATTCGACCTCTAAGGGGTTGTTTTTGGGGATGATAGTTTGTTTGCATGTAGGAAACTTCAAGTGCTAAGAGTCTCAAATTTGCATAGGGGTTCTTTTAGGACGTAGGTGCTTTAGACGGGATTTTCTGAACAAGTTTCGTAAGTCGGAAAAAATCTCTATGTCATAAAAATGAAGTTCACGCGGGCGAGGCCGCGGGCGTAACACAGGGATATGAATCCCTACTTCGAGACTATTTTTTAAAAAAAATATTCACCATTGTAAAGCTTAAATAACATGATCATAATACGGTCACATACTAAAATACAATTACAGTTAATATCACAATTAAAGATAGACAAAAATTAGAAGAGGTGTGCTGTCTGGCGCATATAAATAAATAAATAAATAAATAAATAAATATCCCTGGACATTATTTATTTATTTACAGGGCATATATACAGGGTGTCCCTGGAAGTAAGGATCAAATCAAAATAGCGCATAGCTTAGGTCATTTCTGACCTTTTTAACCCTATCAATATTGGTCCGATTTCTAACCGTTAAAAAGGCATGATCATTTTTGTTTTTTTTTCAGAAAATGGTCTCAAGTTCATACAAAAATAACTATAAAAAAAATGTATCAAAGGTACCAACTTATTTTATTTGCCAAAAGATTAGCAGGTAATGAATGATGTTATATCAGAGAAATTTGTTTATTTGTAAAGTCATTCTCAAGGTATTATAAAAAAGGCGAGGAAGTCTCAACGAGACAGTTAAGACAGCAGCACAGAGACTTGATATGTCAGCCTTCTGTCACAAGGATATTTAGAAACGAAATGCGTATAACATGAGCATAGTAATTTATAATTTGCTCCCAGAAGACTTACAAATGTTAAGGGGTAGAATTTTTAAAAGTAAACTGTCGAAATGGCTCATGGATAAGCATGTTTATAGTCTTAAGGAATATTTTAATTGGAAATCGACATAATTTAATATAATACAATGTAATTCTTAATTTAATGTGATTCTTAATTTGATGTTGTTCTAATTTTGTCCATATTTAATTGGTATTTATTGACATTGTTTGGTCTTTATAATTGTACTGCAATTTTTTTTTGCACGTCTGAGAGCAGGCTGAACACACTGGACTTACATTATTATTTCACCATTTTATGTACTGTGTTTGTAGCAAATAAATATTTCTGATTACTTTGACTAGTTATTGTATTGACCTAGGATACACATGTCAATTTGAAAAGGTAAAATATTGCAAGAAAAAATCTTAATCAAAAAATTACTTCAGGTTCAAGCAGATGTCGTGAAAGAAAATGGTCCAGTGAAAGTTGTCGCAGTATTGAAAAAAGTTGCTCGTTTATTACAATTTTTTTTTAAGGTATAAATTTGCGAAATATTTCAATAATTTCTAAAGTGGTGAGTATTTTGCTTAAGAAAGTCGTGTTTTTCAGAGTTTGTATTTTAATCTTATTTATCCTTTTTTTCACAAAAATCTATTTAATGTTACTTTCTGACGAATGAAGGACGGTTATAAACTTGTTACCATTAAAAAATAAAAACGAAGCAGAAATTTAAAAATAATTCTCTACAAAATGAAGTTTGATAACTCCACGAAAATACATTTATGATCACTTTCTGTAGTATACAAGTTAGTTGTAAGTCATTACCCTTGTTGTTGTTGTTGTGTATCACCAATCCGCAATAAAAAAAAATTAAAAATCAAGCAAAAATTTATATTTTTCCAACTAATGGAAATTAATAATTCCACTTTTTGACTAATACTAGCTTCTGATTCTCTACTTAGCCGAAAAGTTCACAATAATATTGCAAAAAACCCGACATCGTAAAAATTAACTTATGCGGATTTTTTAAAATTTCATTTTCTAGAAAATATTTTTTGTTTTTACTTTGTTATTATTTTTTTTTACTAAAATTAATGTTATCAATTTATAACCGTCCTTCTTTCAGAAAGTAACATTAAATGAATTTTCATGGAAAAAAAAAGAGGAATTGGTTGAAATTACAAACTCCAAAAACACAACTTTTATGTTTAAAATACCTATTTACAACTAGAAATTATTCAAATAACTGCAATTTATATCTTAAAACTAAGAATTTGTAATAAACAAGCAACTTGTTTTCAATACTGCGACAACTTTCACTAGTACATTTTTTTTTCACGACATCTGCTTGAACACTAAGTATTTTTTTTTATTAAGATTTTTTCTTGCAATATTTTAGCTTTTTAAATTGACATGGGTATTCTAGCTCAATAAAATAACAAGTCAAAGTATGACATATTACTGCTAATCTTTTGGCCACAAATTAAGTAGGTACTTTAAATTCATTTTTTTTTAATCATTATTTTTGTATGGACATAGGCGTTTTTCTGAAAAAAACTAATATTTATCATAACTTTTAACAGTTTGAAATAGGATCAATATTGATAGGGTCATTTTTAATGACAGAAATGACCCCAGCTATGCACTATTTCGATTTGATCCTTACTTCCAGGGACACCCTATTGATTCAACTAATAGAAAGAGGAATAACAAAATGCAAATCTACTTCATTTTGATATTCCTTACCAACACTTTTCAATGTGGACACACTAAAGCAGTAAGTGGTGTTCTTCTCTCTTTTTGTCCTGCAAAGTATGTCCACTTGTGTCATTTATTTCTGTGGCTTGTCCTCAACTTCTTGCTATGTTTACCTACTTACTTAGTCAAAATGCCGTCTTTTTTAGTGAGCCTCACGATGCAGTCATCGGACTCTCCCATGCGCCTGATGGCTCCGCAGACCACATAGATCTTGGCGGAGTCGGCGGCGCGCCCCGTGGCTGGGTCCACGTCAGCGATCACCAGCTGCACTGAAGCGTGGTCCTTGGCGTGAATGAGACGGTTGGAGGCCGAGCTGGAATTGAGGAAAATAACGTGAATAAATATGTGGGACACATTACACTAAGATCATCTGACCCCTAAGCCTAACTAATCCAGCTAGTACTGTGACTGTAAAATATAGTTAAATATTTCTAAATACATACAAACATAAATAGATAATAACACCCAGACACAGAAAAAACAGAATTGTCACTTGAAAGTTTGACCTGGGGGAGACCGAACCCACAACCTTCAGTGCAAGATGCAGGATTGCTACCATTGTGTCAACGGAGCAGTCGGGACAGTTACATAAGTAACACAGCATGGTTATTTACCAAAAAATTATAAATTCACTGGTAGATAAAATTACAGACACTGGTATAAGTATGAAACTTTATGATTGTTAGGACTACATTAAAAAGTAATTTAAATGGTAAGGCTAGCATGCATACGTTATATTATGTTTGGTAACCGGAATGGAAAGAAAATTGTGTAAAAAAATAGAATTTGATATTTTAAATTGAATTTTGCATTTATTAGCCATAATAAAGTGTTCATTTGAAATCAGAGAAACATTCATTCACTCACAGTAATATAATTGTTTTTTTTCTATTCATATTATTTGAATGTGAAAATGTGTGACAAGAAAGTGTAGTCTCAAATTGGACTCATTAGATGATTAGACTCTTTTTTTAAAGCACTAGTGAATAAATTTTACATAATTGAACCCATCATTAATCAATTTTTCAGACACTATCAAAATGTCACCAAGTAAAGCAATGTTCAAAACAGCAATCAGTGATTTTTTAAGAAATTCTCAGTAGTTTCCACTGTTCATCATCTATTTTATTTTATTATTTTCCCTTATTAGTGTGTATGTCATATATTATGTAAGTATATATTTATTTATGTTATATATTTCTATGTATTATATTGATTAGGTTGTATCTGTCGTTTTTTAAGAATTTATAAAATCTTTGTATTAATTTCCTATTCTAAATGAACATTTTCACCGCCAACATTTCTGTCTCATCCAATGGTTGACTGGTAGAGAATGTTTTTAGCATTAAGTCCGCCTAATGTAAATTTTTGCATTGAAGATTAAATAAATAAATAAATAATTATTACTTGATTGAAAATTCTTGGGTTGAGAGCTTTCTATTCACCCTGTATTGAAAATTGTTTTTTAATTTTAACCCCTGGTATGGTTTGTGCGGTATCCGCGCTTCCCCCTCAACTGAGAAGGATACGGGCCAAGGTCACTTAGGTCAGCTTTTACGCAAATATAAGATTTATTACAAAGAAATAACGTTTTTTATTGCTTGCATTTGTTTCGAACTGAATGGACTTACTACTTGATCAAATGGTTCAATTCAAATTGAAGAAGTTGAGATTTGGTGTTTCTAGAACTCGTGCTTGTGTTTTTTTTATATCAACTAGCTGTGATCAATGGTATAAAGAACAAATACAAATAATATATTCTCAATAAAACTCAGTGCTTATGATAGAATAACTATTTAGGTTTCAAGAAAAGTCCTTAGTTTAGCAAGTTTCATATAAATAAAAGGAGAGTTTCAACCAATTCTATCAATAGGTGCACGCGTCGCCATCCATTTATGAACTCTGCGCAGACGACGGGTACATTAGCGCATCAGTTTTTCATACCAGGGGCAAAGTAATTATGCAGTTCTCTAAAATAAGATAAAGGTTTTGTTTCTCTGAGTTTAATTTAGAATCAGCAGTACCTAGGTCGGAAGCTACCAACTACACACCAAACATACCACATAGCCCAGAAAATATTTATAGTTGTGTTTACATTTTACCTGCGGCAGCCTATGTCAGAAATTATTGTAGGACACTGATAGGGGTCGTATTAGAGGCCTATTTGCAAATTAAAAGCTGACACTTGCACCCAAACAAAAGACAAATTTTAATGTTTATCTCATCTCGTGAATGTTAGTTGTGGATGAGGGTCATAGCAAAATGTCAGAGAAGTCAATATCAGTACAAAAAGATTGGAGATTTAAGGTACCTTGTTTCGGAAAAAGAGCCAAAAAACAGAGGCAATGTAAAGTTGAAGATGCAACAATACGAACACGCGGTAGGTACCATACTACTTAGTTCCAATCAAAGTATCAATTATCACGTCCAGAAAAAGAGTCTATTTACAATTGAAAAAGACACATAGCGATAAATATCTGTTACTATACGTCTACATGAGACATTTTACGAAACGAAATATTGCACAAAACACATTCACTAGAGACGAAATAACCTAAACGTGTTCACTTACCATTTCCTCGGGCAGTACAGGTCAACGAATTCACCAGCGTCGTTTTGCATTTTGAATATCTGAAATTAGGAAATAACACGTGAACACTAAACAGAAAACAGTGAAAACACTAATTTATTTCTGGTAAAAACGAGAAACTAACCTAAAATTCCACTCGGAACGTAGAAATGACAGAAGCGAAAGGAAGATGGCTGATGGCGGGCGGCGAGTCTATTGCCAGTGAAAAAAAATTATAATGTTATGACTATAGCTGCGTCATCGGGATATTCAACAGCGCTATACTATATTACTATGGTGCTGTGCTGTACCGTATGGAAATATTTTGTTTTATTTTGATTTTGAGCCCTACAGCTGCTGCAGCAGGATATACCTAGTAAGTGCTTGCCAAGAAGGCTAGAAACTAAGGAGAGATAACTCCCGAAGTGGGGGTAAGCTTTCGAGGGCCGAAAGTCGTATACTCTGTGCCGGGCAAAACGCTGTATTGCGCATGTGCAGCGGCAGCTATTTGTCATTTCATGGTCACATGGTTTTGTTTTGAACGGTGTCACGTGCGACAGTTGTTGTTTTTCGAGGTTGTGTTGACCAATTTTGACACTTCGCGAGGATCGCGGCAAAGAAGCGTAATGCGCATGCGTCACTGTGGGATACGGATTTAGTCCAACCCTTTCCAGGGAGTTATCTCTCCTTAGTCTCTAGCCTTCTTGGTGCTTGCTAAGTTACAAAATAAAGTGTTGAGCTCATTCGGGCAAGTACCCGGTGCCGTGAATTCCCTTATAAAAAAATAGCAGACTACAACTTTCTTCCGTAATCTGTGGCTGAATAAGGCGGTAATAATCTTCTATCTCAAAAACTTACTTAACTTTTATCTGTTTTCTAATGAATTAAGTGCATAAGTGATGATTATGAATCTTATATTCTTATTATTTAAGTCATTGAGTAACTGTTTATTTTAAGGGCAACATGTTTTTTATTTGTTTATATTTATGTGACGCCAAGTTACTCCTAAAGTTATAATGCTAATGCGATTTTCAGCGTAGCGTACCTTTTAACACAATCGGCTCCGTCTGTATTAGACCATTAGCTTTTCGAAACATAATAATATTTATGTTCTTGATAAATGTTATTTTGAAGTTTTATAAAAAATCCTAAAATGTTCTTTTAAAATATATTTCAGGCACCACGAAATGGTTTTTTAAGAAGCTAGCCGCTTTAGATTCTGTGGAGAGGCGAGCTTTTAGGCTCGTAGGCGCCACCACACTTACAGCGGCGCTACAAGACTCGAAAGCTGACTGTAAATAGCGTGTCAGTTGGTCTTAATTTGTGCATTGCATTTGGTGAGTGCAAATAAATTACAAAAGCTAACGTATGACTTTAATATGCCACCCCCAAACTTTTTTATAAATAGATAATGTTATTTATTTTAGTATTACTGTTGTTTTTTATCTATGTAAATTATTGATGATGTAAGTAATCGCAAGATTTACTTACATCATCAATATTTACATAAGTATTGCTTAAATCGTAAACTATATTTATAACAAATAGAATAAAACAAAATTGTATGTGTTGGGTAAGATTCAACAAGATTCATCCAAAGAGTAGTTCAAAAGTAAAACACTTTTGTTTGAGTACATTAAAAAACGTTTTAAAAAAATCATCTGTTTTATTTTTAGAAAACTGTAAGGGCCAAAACGCATGTGGTGTCCCCCTGAAGCGTATTTTAGATTACTTTAGACTTAATTAGGAATAAGAACATATTCAAATTAGTTTCTGAAAATAGGTGTGTGTATTGAAATATACAATGCATATTTGTATGAAACAATAGTCTGAATAAATATAAAGTAAATATAAACTTTAATCGTGTAGTAAAATGATTACAGGGAGCCCGAGTCTTCGCTGGTGGTTATGGTTCTTGTTACAAACATCGAAGAAGTTCAAGGACTAACCGACTGCGGGCAGAGAGAGGCCTACACTTTTTAACACGCGAAACATTCACTCTAAGAATTTGGTTGGTATAATTTAATTTACAACTAACTTCATCGTATAACTAATTAGCCTATATACTTTTGACTGGCCTGTTGGTGCAATGGCAGCGATCCTACCTTCAGCACCGGAGGTTCAATCCCCACCCATGACAAACATTTGTTTTTGTTGAGTGTCTGGGTGCTATTATTTATTTAAGGTTGGTATTTAGAGATATTTGAGTATGTTTATCAGTCTCTGTCAGTACAAGCTCTGCTTAGTTTGGGGTCAGATGATCTGGATGTAGAACTGTCCCAGATATTTATTTATTTAATATATTGTCCCATTGCTAGGCAAAGGCCTCCATCATTGTAATCTAGTTATCGTTATCGCTCCGATGAGTATTAAATATCTAAACACCACGTTTGTTAAAATATGGATTGGAGTTTGGACACAGACCCGGGTTCATACCCCGGGCTGGGTTAAAAATATCCCTATATGTCTACCATGAGTTTCACCAATGGCAGCCAAGTTCCTCACTACTCCGCTTCCACCCGACAGCGCGTCAGCGGAGTGCTGAGGAAGCTTGCGGGCGGGTGAAATTCAATGCTGCCAACCTTACGATTTTGACAACTGAAAGTCCACAGTTATAAAAATCGGGTTAGCTAAGCGTCCGCGCAAACCACGTTGACGTTTTTGTATGGGGCTTCGGTACAGCGCTGCCTAGTGATTTCAAATGGAACCAAAAATGGCGTACCTAACCAATGTTTACGTGTCGGAAACTCATCGTTGACATGTAAACTTCGTGAGTGATTTTTTATTCTTTTAGCATCTATTTTCTACACATAGAGAGAAACTATAAGTACTTCATTAATTATAACATTAGAAATAACAAGCAGGGATGCTAAAATGAATGACAATTTGCATCTGACGTTGCCATGACGATAACATACCTGAGTTTAACCTGGTAAAAGTGAAAACCCCTTCCGCCACAACGTATCAAGAGATTGTAACATTTTAAGATTTGGTAGAGTTCTACTGACAGTAAAAATTTGTTCGGATAAAAACCCCTGTTTTTTTAGGTTTTTACATCGACAATATAGTTTGATGCAAGACAAAATAATTCTGAAGTTACTTTACTTTATTAATGGGAACAAATTCAGGGTGACAGCTGATATATAATTAGATTTTAATTTATTTGGCATTAATCTTAAAAGTATTAATTTCATTTGTACTTTTACCACAAAGTGTACCCTAAAAAGAACCTTTTTTTACTTCTGTCTAATGCTCTAATGGATGGAGTATAGAACAATGCGCTCCCTAGGATCTGGTCGCATTTTTCTAGTTTCTATCTTTATGTATTCAGGTTTTCCGGAATTAAAACCGTATTTAAGCCATATTAAAATAGCTGATTGGCCTTCTAGGTAGGGTACTGCCCATAGCGTTGAAAGTCCTGGGTTCGATCCCCAGTAAGTGAGGGAAATATTCAAGCGATGATCATACTCGACTTTGATCCGTGGGACAGTGTTATCGATTCTTTATTTTATGTATTTTAGATTGTTTTTTACTGATGTAAGAGTATTACTTTAATCAATAAAAATTTTTCAAAGAGGATATCTGAGCACCTGACTGAAAATTGATTTTTTAGATGTTAAAATGTTAGAAACTATTTTTTAATTATTTGTCTATTACTTTAAATGCATTCTGATACGCTTTATAAATGAGCCTGAATCAATCCAATTGACTGACCTTAGCAGCAATGATAGTGAGTGAGCCTGCTTTTAAAGCGGCAAGGTCGTGGGTTTGACCCTTACACAGAATAAACATAAGTTTCATAGTTTGACTTCATACATTTTTGTTTGTTGTGTGTGTGGGTCTTGGTGTTATTATCTATTTAAGAATGCTTTTACAAATATTTAGGTTTGTTCGTTTATCAGTCTCTGACACCCACGGTACAAGCTATCTTAGTCATAGTCATATCATTTATTGCTCCATGTAGGTTTATAAGATCCTCTAAGTAGAACACCAGTACTGAAACATGAGCCCCGTAGTGTAGGGGCACTGCAAAACCGATAAGCACCTTTTTAGTCTGGTATCAGATGATTTTGGTGTACCTAAGGTTGGGACAACATTTATTATTTTAATATATAAATATATAAAGCATTTTTAAATTGTGATTTAATTATGAATTTTCTTGTGACAGTATACTAATTTGAGTATTTTAATTCGAGTCTCAGGACCTGGTCGAATTTTTCTAGTTTTTATCTTTGTATAATAATTTTAATTATGAAAATATAATATATTTTCTTTTTCTTTTTTTGTTTGGATAATTTTGTATAATCATTGTAATTTATGTTGTAATGATGACTCACGATGGTCGACTGAATAAATGAATTGGATTGAATTGAATGAATCCTGTGATAACAATGATTCCAGGAAGGGTCAGCGCAGCGGGCGAGGGCGAGAGTCCGCGCGACTGATGAAGCAGGGAACCAAAGACATTGTTTTGAGAGAATACAACCTTCAGAACATTTGGTGGCCAGGTAGTTATGACTTCATTCAAAGTAGACTTTACTTTACATATTAGAAGCTTAGAACCACGCTGCACTAAATGGCAACTTTAGTTGATCGACTAAACAAATTGACCTAGATGGACTTGGACAGTCCGAACGAACGATAGATTTTTTTACATTTGACCGAGGGAACGTTTGGTCGAAAAAATATTTAATTTCTATACCTAAATTTGCCAAGTTATCTACAGCGATAAAGTAAAAGTACGTATGTGAAAGGATTGAAAGAGATGTAAATTAAATGAAAAGCTAGCTAAGTCACAGAAATAATTTAGTAATAACTTATTTGAAGTAGCTCTGTACGTATAAACTTGGACGTGATATTGAGATGATATGAATATCCAAGTACTATACCTACCTACTCGTATACACATACATACGAGTATATTTTGCAAGTTAAAATAGTGTATACTATTTATAGGTATATAATATTTGCTATTAATGATCTTTCTATTTTCAAATCCGAGTTTAAAAGTACAGAACTATTTCAAATAAGTTTTTAATAAATTATTTCTGTTACTTTTTATTTAATTTATATCTCTTTCATTCCTTTTACATACTAACTTTTACGTTATCGCCATAAATTAAATTACTCTGCAAATATCGGTATGGAAATTAAATATTTTTTCGACCAAACGTTCACTCGGTCAAATGTGAAAAAATCTATAGTTCGTTCGACCAAATCTATCTATTTGTTTAGTCGATCAACTAAAGAATGGCCAAAAGTTTTGTCGGACTCGTGCTAAGCGCCATAATGAATTTTGGCATCCAGTGGGAAACTCAAAAAAGCGGTAGTTTTCTTTGTTGTTTGCACAATTCACTTTGTGGGTAAAAAAAAAGGGTACGGGTGTAAGGGTACGGTAAGGGTGAATTTATTATTAGGTAGGTAGCTACCTAATAATAAATTCATTTATTTTCAGACCAAAATTATGCCAGCAAGGGTTTTGTGTAATTTAATTAACAAATGGCAAATACTGGTGTCTTTTCATAACAACACTATAATATGTTTTCAAAACGGATTGTGTGTAAAATACTGTTTCATGCGGTATCAGGTACAAAACGGTACCAGCATGTTGGAGTTTTTGTTCGAAGTAGCGATACAGTTCCAGCAGCTCCACTTGCCGACATCGCTCAGACACGAATTCAACCCCAAAGAGATGTTTACAACATAATTATGTTGTATATATGTTTGACGACACGATTGGCGTAGTACGCTGTAGCACGGTTTTTCGCCTCGATTTTCTTAGTGTCCCGGGTTCGATTCCCGGTCTAGTCAATTCAGGAAACGATCTTTTCTGAATTGACTTGGGACTGGGTGTGGTGGGAGACGCCCCTGGCTGATTTCCTTGTGTGGTACCTCGTAACACAGGGATATTAATCCTTACTTCGAGACCATTACAAGAGGTGTGTTGTCTGGCGCATATTTATTTATTTTATTTATTTATATTATTTAACTACTATCCAGTATTAAGTATTAGATTTTAATAACTACTTTCCCATTGCTCGACCAAGGCTTCCATTATTAAAATGAAGTCATTGCTGCCAATAATGGGGATTGGCCTATTCACAACGTTTGTAAATTTATTCATAGGAATTACTTCTTATTAGAAAGATAGTACAATGTGTGTCAATTCCATTGTTTGTTTATATGTGACCAGGAGATCCGGGATCCCTTCTATTTCACGCCGAAGACGTAAGTCATTGGTTTACACCGCTACTATGCCGTAACTAAAATCGGCCATTATTAATTATTATTTTAAATTGGCCCGTGGCATCCAGACCCAAATCTGGGTGTGCTGGAAGACGCTCCTGGCTCACTTTTATGTCTGGTACCTCGTAATACAGAGATATTAAATGCTTATTTCGACACCTTGAAAAGTGATGTGTTGTCTGGTGCATATTTATATTTATTTATTTATAGAGATTACACCTGTCTGCACCCGCTTATTAAATATTTAGATACTAAACAATATTGTATGTACGCTTTCAGGTACCTGAATCCCATCATACTGGAGTTTCTATTCGGAAAAGCATCAGTCGTGCCTGAATCGACGAAAACTACATTCGGTACGGTATTGAATACGATTCAGTAGGAGTATAAATAAATATAAAATAAATAAATGTTTAGCCTAAGTATTATACTTTACCTCTGCACGGCCAAGGGCTCCTTCATTCAAATCAAGTCATTTCTACGACTAGGGATAAGCCCACGTAAGCCAAAATTTTACGGACCGCTGCCTTGTCCTACTCCAGTCTAAAACATTGTAAAACACGATTTAGTTACTACGATATACTGCAATACATTCAAGAGATTATGCCAATACTCATTAATTGAAGAGAAGGCTTGATTTTAAGTTTGGATGCCTTTGTCTAGTAGTGGGAAAGTATTAAGTTTGTTACTTTCAAAATCTTATTATATTGTTTTTATGTGCATGGTTATTAACTTTTCCTGTTTTAGTTATTTTTCAATGAATTCTATGACCTGTTTGAAATGTACCTTTAACAATTTTTGCATGCCAAATAAAGGTAAAATATGCTGATGTGACATCTTGTAAACCATATTTTAATGCAAATAAATTATTCTATTCTAATCAAGTACCTACGATTTATACCGACATTGCATTTTTATTTAATGACTGTTTTTTGCAACCGCTTGTCTGCTCGAATCTCACTCAGGCGGCAGAATCAGAAAACAAATTCTCATATGAAATGTAAAACGAATAATAGAAACATGACAATTTTTAAATTTTCAGTCTCGGAGCGATCATGGCCATGAGGAGGTGGAGCCGGAGCCGAGCGCGCGCCGCGGTAGGTGCGGGGAGGTGAGGTTAGGTTAGGTCACTAACCTAACTCTGTAGGGGGATGCTGGGACAGCGGTAGGTGCGGGGAGGTGAGGTTAGGTTAGGTCACTAACCTAACTCTGTAGGGGGATGCTGGGACAGCGGTAGGTGCGGGGAGGTGAGGTTAGGTTAGGTCACTAACCTAACTCTGTAGGGGGATGCTGGGACAGCGGTAGGTGCGGGGAGGTGAGGTTAGGTTAGGTCACTAACCTAACTCTGTAGGGGGATGCTGGGACAGCGGTAGGTGCGGGGAGGTGAGGTTAGGTTAGGTCACTAACCTAACTCTGTAGGGGGATGCTGGGACAGCGGTAGGTGCGGGGAGGTGAGGTTAGGTTAGGTCACTAACCTAACTCTGTAGGGGGATGCTGGGACAGCGGTAGGTGCGGGGAGGTGAGGTTAGGTTAGGTCACTAACCTAACTCTGTAGGGGGATGCTGGGACAGCGGTAGGTGCGGGGAGGTGAGGTTAGGTTAGGTCACTAACCTAACTCTGTAGGGGGATGCTGGGACAGCGGTAGGTGCGGGGAGGTGAGGTTAGGTTAGGTCACTAACCTAACTCTGTAGGGGGATGCTGGGACAGCGGTAGGTGCGGGGAGGTGAGGTTAGGTTAGGTCACTAACCTAACTCTGTAGGGGGATGCTGGGACAGCGGTAGGTGCGGGGAGGTGAGGTTAGGTTAGGTCACTAACCTAACTCTGTAGGGGGATGCTGGGACAGCGGTAGGTGCGGGGAGGTGAGGTTAGGTTAGGTCACTAACCTAACTCTGTAGGGGGATGCTGGGACAGCGGTAGGTGCGGGGAGGTGAGGTTAGGTTAGGTCACTAACCTAACTCTGTAGGGGGATGCTGGGACAGCGGTAGGTGCGGGGAGGTGAGGTTAGGTTAGGTCACTAACCTAACTCTGTAGGGGGATGCTGGGACAGCGGTAGGTGCGGGGAGGTGAGGTTAGGTTAGGTCACTAACCTAACTCTGTAGGGGGATGCTGGGACAGCGGTAGGTGCGGGGAGGTGAGGTTAGGTTAGGTCACTAACCTAACTCTGTAGGGGGATGCTGGGACAGCGGTAGGTGCGGGGAGGTGAGGTTAGGTTAGGTCACTAACCTAACTCTGTAGGGGGATGCTGGGACAGCGGTAGGTGCGGGGAGGTGAGGTTAGGTTAGGTCACTAACCTAACTCTGTAGGGGGATGCTGGGACAGCGGTAGGTGCGGGGAGGTGAGGTTAGGTTAGGTCACTAACCTAACTCTGTAGGGGGATGCTGGGACAGCGGTAGGTGCGGGGAGGTGAGGTTAGGTTAGGTCACTAACCTAACTCTGTAGGGGGATGCTGGGACAGCGGTAGGTGCGGGGAGGTGAGGTTAGGTTAGGTCACTAACCTAACTCTGTAGGGGGATGCTGGGACAGCGGTAGGTGCGGGGAGGTGAGGTTAGGTTAGGTCACTAACCTAACTCTGTAGGGGGATGCTGGGACAGCGGTAGGTGCGGGGAGGTGAGGTTAGGTTAGGTCACTAACCTAACTCTGTAGGGGGATGCTGGGACAGCGGTAGGTGCGGGGAGGTGAGGTTAGGTTAGGTCACTAACCTAACTCTGTAGGGGGATGCTGGGACAGCGGTAGGTGCGGGGAGGTGAGGTTAGGTTAGGTCACTAACCTAACTCTGTAGGGGGATGCTGGGACAGCGGTAGGTGCGGGGAGGTGAGGTTAGGTTAGGTCACTAACCTAACTCTGTAGGGGGATGCTGGGACAGCGGTAGGTGCGGGGAGGTGAGGTTAGGTTAGGTCACTAACCTAACTCTGTAGGGGGATGCTGGGACAGCGGTAGGTGCGGGGAGGTGAGGTTAGGTTAGGTCACTAACCTAACTCTGTAGGGGGATGCTGGGACAGCGGTAGGTGCGGGGAGGTGAGGTTAGGTTAGGTCACTAACCTAACTCTGTAGGGGGATGCTGGGACAGCGGTAGGTGCGGGGAGGTGAGGTTAGGTTAGGTCACTAACCTAACTCTGTAGGGGGATGCTGGGACAGCGGTAGGTGCGGGGAGGTGAGGTTAGGTTAGGTCACTAACCTAACTCTGTAGGGGGATGCTGGGACAGCGGTAGGTGCGGGGAGGTGAGGTTAGGTTAGGTCACTAACCTAACTCTGTAGGGGGATGCTGGGACAGCGGTAGGTGCGGGGAGGTGAGGTTAGGTTAGGTCACTAACCTAACTCTGTAGGGGGATGCTGGGACAGCGGTAGGTGCGGGGAGGTGAGGTTAGGTTAGGTCACTAACCTAACTCTGTAGGGGGATGCTGGGACAGCGGTAGGTGCGGGGAGGTGAGGTTAGGTTAGGTCACTAACCTAACTCTGTAGGGGGATGCTGGGACAGCGGTAGGTGCGGGGAGGTGAGGTTAGGTTAGGTCACTAACCTAACTCTGTAGGGGGATGCTGGGACAGCGGTAGGTGCGGGGAGGTGAGGTTAGGTTAGGTCACTAACCTAACTCTGTAGGGGGATGCTGGGACAGCGGTAGGTGCGGGGAGGTGAGGTTAGGTTAGGTCACTAACCTAACTCTGTAGGGGGATGCTGGGACAGCGGTAGGTGCGGGGAGGTGAGGTTAGGTTAGGTCACTAACCTAACTCTGTAGGGGGATGCTGGGACAGCGGTAGGTGCGGGGAGGTGAGGTTAGGTTAGGTCACTAACCTAACTCTGTAGGGGGATGCTGGGACAGCGGTAGGTGCGGGGAGGTGAGGTTAGGTTAGGTCACTAACCTAACTCTGTAGGGGGATGCTGGGACAGCGGTAGGTGCGGGGAGGTGAGGTTAGGTTAGGTCACTAACCTAACTCTGTAGGGGGATGCTGGGACAGCGGTAGGTGCGGGGAGGTGAGGTTAGGTTAGGTCACTAACCTAACTCTGTAGGGGGATGCTGGGACAGCGGTAGGTGCGGGGAGGTGAGGTTAGGTTAGGTCACTAACCTAACTCTGTAGGGGGATGCTGGGACAGCGGTAGGTGCGGGGAGGTGAGGTTAGGTTAGGTCACTAACCTAACTCTGTAGGGGGATGCTGGGACAGCGGTAGGTGCGGGGAGGTGAGGTTAGGTTAGGTCACTAACCTAACTCTGTAGGGGGATGCTGGGACAGCGGTAGGTGCGGGGAGGTGAGGTTAGGTTAGGTCACTAACCTAACTCTGTAGGGGGATGCTGGGACAGCGGTAGGTGCGGGGAGGTGAGGTTAGGTTAGGTCACTAACCTAACTCTGTAGGGGGATGCTGGGACAGCGGTAGGTGCGGGGAGGTGAGGTTAGGTTAGGTCACTAACCTAACTCTGTAGGGGGATGCTGGGACAGCGGTAGGTGCGGGGAGGTGAGGTTAGGTTAGGTCACTAACCTAACTCTGTAGGGGGATGCTGGGACAGCGGTAGGTGCGGGGAGGTGAGGTTAGGTTAGGTCACTAACCTAACTCTGTAGGGGGATGCTGGGACAGCGGTAGGTGCGGGGAGGTGAGGTTAGGTTAGGTCACTAACCTAACTCTGTAGGGGGATGCTGGGACAGCGGTAGGTGCGGGGAGGTGAGGTTAGGTTAGGTCACTAACCTAACTCTGTAGGGGGATGCTGGGACAGCGGTAGGTGCGGGGAGGTGAGGTTAGGTTAGGTCACTAACCTAACTCTGTAGGGGGATGCTGGGACAGCGGTAGGTGCGGGGAGGTGAGGTTAGGTTAGGTCACTAACCTAACTCTGTAGGGGGATGCTGGGACAGCGGTAGGTGCGGGGAGGTGAGGTTAGGTTAGGTCACTAACCTAACTCTGTAGGGGGATGCTGGGACAGCGGTAGGTGCGGGGAGGTGAGGTTAGGTTAGGTCACTAACCTAACTCTGTAGGGGGATGCTGGGACAGCGGTAGGTGCGGGGAGGTGAGGTTAGGTTAGGTCACTAACCTAACTCTGTAGGGGGATGCTGGGACAGCGGTAGGTGCGGGGAGGTGAGGTTAGGTTAGGTCACTAACCTAACTCTGTAGGGGGATGCTGGGACAGCGGTAGGTGCGGGGAGGTGAGGTTAGGTTAGGTCACTAACCTAACTCTGTAGGGGGATGCTGGGACAGCGGTAGGTGCGGGGGAGGTGAGGTTAGGTTAGGTCACTAACCTAACTCTGTAGGGGGATGCTGGGACAGCGGTAGGTGCGGGGGAGGTGAGGTTAGGTTAGGTCACTAACCTAACTCTGTAGGGGGATGCTGGGACAGCGGTAGGTGCGGGGAGGTGAGGTTAGGTTAGAGTCACTAACCTAACTCTGTAGGGGGGATGCTGGGACAGCGGTAGGTGCGGGGAGGTGAGGTTAGGTTAGGTCACTAACCCTAACTCTGTAGGGGGATGCTGGGACAGCGGTAGGTGCGGGGAGGTGAGGTTAGGTTAGGTCACTAACCTAACTCTGTAGGGGGATGCTGGGACAGCGGTAGGTGCGGGGAGGTGAGGTTAGGTTAGGTCACTAACCTAACTCTGTAGGGGGATGCTGGGACAGCGGTAGGTGCGGGGAGGTGAGGTTAGGTTAGGTCACTAACCTAACTCTGTAGGGGGATGCTGGGACAGCGGTAGGTGCGGGGAGGTGAGGTTAGGTTAGGTCACTAACCTAACTCTGTAGGGGGGATGCTGGGACAGCGGTAGGTGCGGGGGAGGTGAGGTTAGGTTAGGTCACTAACCTAACTCTGTAGGGGGATGCTGGGACAGCGGTAGGTGCGGGGAGGTGAGGTTAGGTTAGGTCACTAACCTAACTCTGTAGGGGGATGCTGGGACAGCGGTAGGTGCGGGGAGGTGAGGTTAGGTTAGGTCACTAACCTAACTCTGTAGGGGGATGCTGGGACAGCGGTAGGTGCGGGGAGGTGAGGTTAGGTTAGGTCACTAACCTAACTCTGTAGGGGGATGCTGGGACAGCGGTAGGTGCGGGGAGGTGAGGTTAGGTTAGGTCACTAACCTAACTCTGTAGGGGGATGCTGGGACAGCGGTAGGTGCGGGAGGTGAGGTTAGTTAGGTCACTAACCTAACTCTGTAGGGGGGATGCTGGGACAGCGGTAGGTGCGGGGAGGTGAGGTTAGGTTAGGTCACTAACCTAACTCTGTAGGGGGATGCTGGGACAGCGGTAGGTGCGGGGGAGGTGAGGTTAGGTTAGGTCACTAACCTAACTCTGTAGGGGGATGCTGGGACAGCGGTAGGTGCGGGGAGGTGAGGTTAGGTTAGGTCACTAACCTAACTCTGTAGGGGGGATGCTGGGACAGCGGTAGGTGCGGGGAGGTGAGGTTAGGTTAGGTCACTAACCTAACTCTGTAGGGGGATGCTGGGACAGCGGTAGGTGCGGGGAGGTGAGGTTAGGTTAGGTCACTAACCTAACTCTGTAGGGGGATGCTGGGACAGCGGTAGGGTGCGGGGAGGTGAGGTTAGGTTAGGTCACTAACCTAACTCTGTAGGGGGATGCTGGGACAGCGGTAGGTGCGGGGAGGTGAGGTTAGGTTAGGTCACTAACCTAACTCTGTAGGGGGATGCTGGGACAGCGGTAGGTGCGGGGAGGTGAGGTTAGGTTAGGTCACTAACCTAACTCTGTAGGGGGGATGCTGGGACAGCGGTAGGTGCGGGGAGGTGAGGTTAGGTTAGGTCACTAACCCTAACTCTGTAGGGGGATGCTGGGACAGCGGTAGGTGCGGGGAGGTGAGGTTAGGTTAGGTTCACTAACCTAACTCTGTAGGGGGATGCTGGGGACAGCGGTAGGTGCGGGGAGGTGAGGTTAGGTTAGGTCACTAACCTAACTCTGTAGGGGGATGCTGGGACAGCGGTAGGTGCGGGGAGGTGAGGTTAGGTTAGGTCACTAACCTAACTCTGTAGTGGGGATGCTGGGACAGCGGTAGGTGCGGAGGTGAGGTTAGGTTAGGTCACTAACCTAACTCTGTAGGGGGATGCTGGACAGCGGTAGGTGCGGGAGGTGAGGTTAGGTTAGGTCACTAACCTAACTCTGTAGGGGGATGCTGGGACAGCGGTAGGTGCGGGGAGGTGAGGTTAGGTTAGGTCACTAACCCTAACTCTGTAGGGGGATGCTGGGACAGCGGTAGGTGCGGGGAGGTGAGGTTAGGTTAGGTCACTAACCTAACTCTGTAGGGGGATGCTGGGACAGCGGTAGGTGCGGGGAGGTGAGGTTAGGTTAGGTCACTAACCTAACTCTGTAGGGGGGATGCTGGGACAGCGGTAGGTGCGGGGAGGGTGAGGTTAGGTTAGGTCACTAACCTAACTCTGTAGGGGGATGCTGGGACAGCGGTAGGTGCGGGGAGGTGAGGTTAGGTTAGGTCACTAACCTAACTCTGTAGGGGGATGCTGGGACAGCGGTAGGTGCGGGGGAGGTGAGGTTAGGTTAGGTCACTAACCCAACTCTGTAGGGGGATGCTGGGACAGCGGTAGGTGCGGGGAGGTGAGGTTAGGTTAGGTCACTAACCTAACTCTGTAGGGGGATGCTGGGACAGCGGTAGGTGCGGGGAGGTGAGGTTAGGTTAGGTCACTAACCTAACTCTGTAGGGGGATGCTGGGACAGCGGTAGGTGCGGGGAGGTGAGGTTAGGTTAGGTCACTAACCCTAACTCTGTAGGGGGATGCTGGGACAGCGGTAGGTGCGGGGAGGTGAGGTTAGAGTTAGGTCACTAACCTAACTCTG